>OU898279.1:82598227-82678227 GCA_918026665.1 Diabrotica balteata
TCCACAAAGCTTCAAAATGTGTGTAAAATCCGTCGGCTTTAAAACTCTCGGGAGCAGAAGGGAGGGGGAAGGCGCTGTTAACTGTATCTCTGTTCCTTTTTATGTATTTCAACGTTTCTTTTTGAACTTGTATGTACTTTTTGCGTACATTACGAATATGCATTATTTCAATAAATAAATTGTCAAGTAAACCACCTAATTTGTTTAAAAACATTTTTTTTTATGTTTTTAGTAGTATTTAAGTTAGGTAAGTTTGAATGTAAAACAGAAGTACTTGTCATTTCCTATATTTTGGGGAATAAGCCACAATTTAAGTTTATTATAAGTTTATTTTTGATGTTTCGATTTCTACTTCGGAAATCTTTCTCAGAATGCAGAACATTAATAAATTAATCAATATTTATTTTTGGTTACTTGGTAGAAAATTTTTCTGACTTGCTAACTCTTTTGGGTGATTGATTAGTATGAGGAAACTCAGTAGATCTGTTATAGTAAAAATTACAATAAAAATTATTGACAAAAATTGTAGACAGCTTTAAACTCCACATTTTAAAATTAGTTACAATCTTACAGGGTGTTCTATAAGATTGTGGCAGACCAAACTTATGTTTTTTTAAATGAAACACCGTGTATTTTATTTTAAATTTGAAATCTGCTACACTTCCACATCACAATAATGTAAAGGTTTATTATGTGATACCGGATATTTAAAAAGTTATAACCAATATTACCTGAAAATCGTATTAAGTTTAACTCCCTGTATCATTAAAGAGGAGTATAGGACCATTGATCTATTGCAACCATAGTTTTTTAATAATTGTTAAAAATTGTAAAACATGTTCGTTTTCATAATATTCGTTAATTCAAATACAGGGTAAGTCAAAATGCAAGTACATTATTTTCTTGATAATTTTAAATAGAACACCCTGTATTTTAAGTCACTATCGAAAAGTACTAATATCGTACTTTACATTTTATGGAATACTCCCTATACCTAAAGTTATCAATTTTCTAGATAAGTATTAATTTGGTAGATATTTGAGCTTTTACCAATAATTATTGGGAGTTGGCCATGATTGATTTATCAGAAACTGACCGTTTGACATTATTGTTTTTTAATTCAGTAACGAGATAACGACACAGAAAAGAAAACAATTTGTTTCAAATAAAATTTATAAAAAATAACCGACAGAAAATAAAAAAAATAACAACACATAAAAAAATAAAAAACAACTGTAATTTTAACTACTCGTACTTAAGTAAGGTGTTCAAAATGACCTCCCAAAACATCTATGTATACTAGAAAGCGGTCATTGAAAGAGTTACTTACATTACTAAGCATTTGTAAAGAAATATTTTGAAATGCAATTCGGATTCTATTTTTTATATCTCTATTTGTTGAAGGTTTTTTATATACTTCGTTCTTAATGTAACCCCAAAAAAAATGAGTCCACTTTATTGAATTCTGGTGACCTTGGGCCACCCCTTAAGATCCGTCTTTCACCAAACTGATCATTAAGTTCACCACGTACTAATTCGTTGTGATACGCAGAAGCACCTCCATGTAGAAACCACAGTAGAACCTCTTCTTATAATATCGGTAACTGATGTACGATAAAATCTAAATAAATCTTACCATTTACGTTATATTTAAACAAATATGGTCCTACTACATGGTTACCCACGATACTTCCCCAAACATTTAAAGATTATCTTGTTT
Source organism: Diabrotica balteata (assembly GCA_918026665.1). Classification (NCBI taxonomy): domain Eukaryota; kingdom Metazoa; phylum Arthropoda; class Insecta; order Coleoptera; family Chrysomelidae; genus Diabrotica; species Diabrotica balteata. Next base: position 82,599,948 of record OU898279.1, read on the forward strand.
GACTATGTGTTACTATTTGGTATGGATTACTTGTTGAATAGTAGTGAAAGTTATTTATGCCTATTAACAGAACCGTTTCAGTGGAATGCAGCTTCATCACCAAATATGATATAATCAAAAAAAATCTCTGTTCATTAATTTTTTTTTAAGGCCCATTCACAAAATACTATTCGTTTCTGAAAATCATCATCATTTCATTCTTGGTGTTTTTGAATATGATATGGGTGCATCTTGTTTTTAGATAGAATGTTTTGAACAGAGTAGTAACTAAGTTCTTGCTTATTGGAAATACTCCTTATACTTGTGAGTGGGTTTTCTGTAACTGCCATCAACACACTCATTTCGTTTACCTCTGCCACACTATTTTTTTTTCGTTCATGAATTTCATAATTCACTGAACCAGTGCGGTTAAATCGATCTTTCAATTTTTCAAATGTATCTTGTCTAGGTTGCCGCCTATCTGGAAACCGTTCATGATAAATTCTAGCTGATAGCAATGAATTTTTATTGCATTCCCCCAATATCCAGATCATATTTATCTATCATTTCATCAGTAGTAAAATTCATTATTGCTAATTTAAATTGAATAAATTATTGAATTGCTAAATAATAATTGTTGCTAATTTACGATGTACCCCAATACTGAATTAATAAACAATAATGTCAAACTGTCAGTTTCTGACAAATCAATCATGGTCAACTCACAATAATTATTGGTAAACGTTAAAATATCTTCAAAATTTATACTTTGATGGAAAAATAAAAATATCTAGAAAACTAATAACTTTATGTATAGGGAGTACTCTATAAAATTTGAAGTACGATATTAGTACTGTTCGATAGTGATATAAAATACAGGGTGTTCTATTAAAAATTACCAAGAAAATAATGTACTTGCATTTTGACTTACCATGTATTTGATTTAACGAATATTATGAAAACGAATATGTTTTATAATTTTTAACAATTATTAAAAAACTATGGTTGTCATAGATCAATGGACCTATACTCCTTTTTAATTATATAGGGAGTTAAACTTGATACGATTTTCAGGTAATATTGGTTATAACTTTTTAAATACCCGGTATAACATAATAAAACTTTACATTGTTGTAATGTGGAAGTGAAGCAAATTTCAAATTCAAAATAAAATACAGGGTGTTTCATTTAAAAAACATAAGTTTGGTCTGCCACCATCTTATAGAAGACCCTGTATGAATGTAACTAATTTTAAAATGTCGAGTTTAAAGCTGTCTACAAGTTTTATCAATAACTTTTTTTTGTAATTTTTACTAAAACAGATCTACTGAGCTTCCTCACCCTAATCAATCACCCAGAAGAGTTCAGAAAAATTTTCCAACCAAATTTTCTACCAAGTAACCAAAAACAAAATTTGATTAATTTATTAATGTTCTGTCTTCTGAGAAAGATTTCCCAAGTAGAAATCGAAACGTCAAAAATAAACTTATTATAAACTTAAATTGTGGCTTATTTTCCAAAATATAGGAAATGACAAGTACTTCTCTTTTACATTCAAACTTAACTTAAATACTACTAAAAAAGTTAAAAAAAAATGGTTTTTAAACAAATTATGTGGTTTATTTAACAATTTATTTATTGAAATAATGCATATTCGTAATGTACGCAAAAAGTACATACAAGTTCAAAAAGAAACGTTGAAATACATAAAAAAGGAACAGAGATACAGTTAACAGCGCCTTCCCCCTCCCTTCAGCTCCCGAAAGTTTCAAAGCCGACGGATTTTACATACATTTTGAAGCTTTGTGGAGGATTCCATTAAAGGGCAATAATTTTAAAATTTAGTAGTTTAAAACTATAATGTATATTCTTTCAAATAGCGCTAATTAGATTGCTTAATTGTTATAAACAAAGGTGCTATGAATTAAATAAAAAAAGAGGCTAACTTTGTACCAAATTATTTTAGGACAAACTTTTTTTTATTTAAATTTGTGAAAAAATTTAAGCTTTTTAAATATGTAAAAATAATATTTTTACAGTCAATGGTTAAAAAGTTATTCTAATTGTTTATAAGCAAAAAATCGACATGTTTTTGCAAAATTATTTTGCAATATTTCAAATTAATTTTCTTAATTTTTTTTTATGTAGATAATAAAACAAGTCTTCTTCTACCAGAAACAACCCTTACAATTTCTAAAACTGTATAAATTTCTGACTTATATTGTTGCAAAAAAAGTTAATTTGGGATAAACAAATAAAATAACTTTTAAAATATTGGACCGATCACTTTGAAATTTTAAACCTATTTTAAGCACTACAAGGCACATGATTCCATGAAATATAAATATTATAAGTTTATTTTCAAAAAAGTTAATAACATTTATAAAAAACCGAAATTTTTGACTTATTTTGCAATTTTCTAAGCAACAAATAAGGATAGAAATATTTTGAAAACGCCATTTTGAAGGTTTTTATATAGCTTATAAGTTTCCTCTCTTCTAAAATTTGTTTAAATTGCTTCACTTTTTGCTGATAGACGAAAAAAGCAAAAATTTTCCGTTTGTTGACCTTAATTTGTTAATAACTAATTTAGTCCAAAAAATCGACTGCAGGAAACATATAGGTTTTTGTTACAGAGGTCCGTACTACTCAAAACAACTGTCGTTTGCCTGGCCGGACGAGTGTCATGAAAAAATGCTTATTTCCCTGGGCTATCAGTTTCAATCGCGAATAAATGGGTTTTGTATTCTTGTGTACTCCTGTGACGTAACTCAAGCATCCTCACCCCAGTCGGAAGAGGCAACCGTAGTATCTACGAACCGTGAGTACGAGCTGTCATTTCTGCGTACTCAAGCTCGACTTCGTGCTTGAGAACGGTTTATAGAACACAAATTTGATTCAAGGTCGACCTCAAGTATCGATCGATACTTGAGCATCGTTTATAAATATGGGCCTTAGAAACCATTTTACATTTTTTATTACTGTTTCTATTCCATGATACTATAACAAAACATTATTGTTTTTATTCGCTGTGAGTTTCGCCGGTAGCGCTCTCTCGCGGTTTGAAACTTGTACTTTTCTTGTAAAATCAGTGTAAATGAAATATGACAAAACGAGAAAAATAGATATTTATTTAAAAATACAAAATAATGAACTGAAATATTATGGTAAACTGATTAATGAACGAATACACAGAATTAATAGTAAAAGTAATTACGCCTTGTTATTTTATTCATCATATTATTATAACATTTAAGATATAAGTTCTTGCGACTGGATGACTACTTACGCAAGAGGTCATTGAGAAAAAGAAGAAGGATATATGAAAATATTTAATGGTTAAAGCAAATATTTAAGGTTATAGACGCTTAAAAGGTTACCTTTACCTCTGTAACGTTGTAATTCTTGTTTTTAATTTACATTTTTATTCTGTTTTTGCTCAGTTATTTTTTGTGTGCATAGGCCTTAGTGCTTAGATATCAATTTGTGTTAATTCTTCTTCTTCTTCTTTCGTTTTATGGCCTCCACCTCTTAAATTTGTTTTAATTTTATCAAAATGGATATTAAACATTATACTGGTTTTAAGTCTATATCACATGATATCCCATTTCAACCAGCTACACCAAAAAAGGGAAAAGGTTTAGTGGATGCAGGGCGTGTACGCAATGTTTCGGAATATAATAGCTTTTTAATTTTACACCATACAAATATCATGTTTGCATTATAGGTTATTTACTTATTTTTCTCGTTGATAGCAATAATCCATTTTTCTCTTTGAACTATTTTATGCTTGGCAACAGGAAATGAATAAAATTTACAATGACTGTTGTACCCAGTATTTTTACATGTATCATATATTTTTCTTTTTGAAAAATCCATATTCGCCATTATTTGAATGTTTACAAGTTAAATGCACAAAACTGCCACTAACAGCGTTGGTGAAAACTGTCAAATCCCCTCTACTCATCGGCTCACAGCGAATAGTATCATGTTTCTATTCCGTCTTCCTAATTCACAATTGTTTCTGTTGCAAGAAAACCTGTAGATGTCGCCGTTTGCTGCATGATACTAAAACCACAGAATACTAAATACTAATCATAGGTAAGAAGGTTAGGATACTAATCACAACAAGAAGCGAAACGGAGGGCTTTTTCGCAATCCAAATTTCTTTGCGCATGTGCGAAATCGGCCATAGTGTTAGTAGTGTCAAAGAATATAGACGCTTAATATACGTATTAGATTAGACGTTTATAAGCATATTCTTTGGTAGTGTTGATGCGCTACCTTGTTTGTTTATATATTGAGAAGTGTTATTGTATTGTATTGAGAAGTTGGGCATTTCTCAATTGCGGGCACTCTAACCTAACCAAATATATTTTCCTCAAGCACAGAATAATAAACATACAGAATACCCACTCTCCACGGAAAATTAAGTACGCGCATCTCCTCCGCGCAGACGTTCCGCCATGTTTTAGGAGGATTTTAAAGAAATTATGTGGTGTGCATGGAAAAATTAACCAGGTTTATTTGACTTACGGCAATCATAGACATACTATACAATTATATTAACATTGTTAAATATAATAACATAAATATAATATAATTAAACATAAATATAAACAATTACATAACCACACAAATCATATGTCTGTGTCCTCCTCAAACATGGCGCGCGTGCTGAAAAACTTCAAAGGCGGCATCTGAGAGTGGCCCTTCTGATTGTTTATTATTCTGTGCCTCAAGGCACTGCGTCACAGTGTTGCCGTATTTATTTTAGTAAAATATGTATATGAATGCTACAAATATAAATTTACTTTTACGAAATAATAATTTGTGTTATGAGAAGCTACAAATTTTAAATAAGCATAAAACTTGCCGTATTTTTTTTGTAAAATGTATATGAAGGTTTAAAATATAAGTTACTTTTACGAAATTATAATTTGTATTATGAGAAGCTACAAGATTTAAATAAGTATAAAACAAATATTTTCTGTTACTTTAAATGCAATATTGTAAATTAGCACTTTCCAAATCTTATCTATTAGGACCTTATTATTAGGTGCGAATGGTCAACCCGCTACAATGACACTTGTGAATCATAAATTGTATATTTCCTAAGAAGTTTATTATACTATTAATACTATTAATTATTAACTATTAATATATAATATATTAACTATTAATACTATATTATACTATTAATACTATTTATTAATTTTTTATATCCTTTTAATCAATTTTATTGTATATGCATTTGTTTATTATCTTTAATTCAACTAAAATCTATGAATTTTTATATAATTTCAATGCATTTCTATTATATACGGTAATTTAATTATTACTATAAATTTTTTATATCATTTTAATCAGTTGTATTGTATATGCATTTGATTATTATCTTTAATTTAACTAAAATCTTTGAATTTTTATATAATTTCAATGCATTATATTATATACGGTAATTTAATTAGTACTATTAATTTTTTATATAATTTTAATCAATTTTATTGTATATGCATTTGATTATTATCTTTAATTTAACTAAAATCTATACTATTAATTTTTTATATATCACTTTAATCAACATTTGTATAATATTATGTGAGAGTATGAAAAAACTGGAGACTTGGCAACTCTGACACCATTTAAGCCAATGTTAAATGTCATATAAATGCTTGGTTAGGTTAGAGTGCCCGCAACATAGATAAAAATTATAGATTGGTAACAGGGATAGGCAATGTCAAATCACGTTCGGATTTAGGCGCCCATTCGTTTGGTGGCGCTGCTAGTCTCGTTTCTACGCGTAGGGAGTGTGCTGTGGTCAAATCAAAAGTTGAATTTAGAAAAATACGGCGCCATATTTTTATTTGTTTTATTTTTTATAATTTATTTTATAGTTTAAATTTTTTTATATAAGTAGTGCAAAAAGGTAAAATTTTAGACGACTTTTTATTATGGAATCGAACACATTACATGGAATAACAATATAGTGACGAAGAACTGAACAAAAAAGATGTATTCCAGATTGCATGGATACTAGGCAAGCACACTACCGCTGGCAAGCAATACCGTTTTTCAAGTCCAGGAGATTATAATATGGATATGTTTGATAAATGGGTGAATGCTGTTAAAAGCCCTAATTAGAGAATGCTGCAACAGAAACTATTTATAACAATTTTCGTGTATGCGCTAGTCATTTTAAAGAGGATGATATAATTAATGTTGGACATACCGGTATTACGAGAACAGCCCTTCTGAGTTTGTTTTTACCAGCACCAGGTAAGAACTATTATGCCAATATATGTATGTATGTGACCTTTTACTTATAAAATTAGTTAATTATAAATTTAACCTAATTATAAAATCAGACTTACTTGCTTACTATTTGAATTATTTTGTAGGTGGTGGTTCAACAACTATCTTAAAAAATCATCACCTTAGAGAGGGTTCGACATAATTTCTACAGGTGTGCCTGTTTCAAAGTTGGATTAGATTAGCAGACCATGACTACACTATCATATGGAGAGGTCCATGAGCTTGCCGTTAAGTGCGAGGAGGGATCTGTCTCTCTCTTGTGAGTGAGATTGGTCTTAGAGTACCATATATTATCATGGTTTGTCTCATCTATGTACTTTTAATCAAAAGAACAACCTAAATCTAAATGTATTTAATATGTCTCTCAATAAATATATAAATATTGTAGTCTTATTTGAATTTCGCGCCATTGACAGATCTGATTGTCACTCAATTTGAAAAAAAAGAAGATAACCACACACTTTAGGTTTAGACTTGACACTTGTGATTATGAATTATGGCCATCTGAATGTTATGAAAACTATTATGTCGAATTATGTACAATTAGTGTTTCTTTCCGCTAAATAAACTTAAGAAAACTAGAACAATATTATTTATTAACGGAGCCTACAGAATCAGAAGTGGGATTACGTGGATCGCCGATATTTTTGCAGATTTAAAAATTGTGTTTAGTATTGACGATAGCCATGCCGGGATCAGACACCGAAATTGAAAATACAAGTGGAAACACCGTCGCTCAGGCGAGTATAGCTGAAATTGTTCATACAGCGGTACAGGCAATCCTCGATTATGAAGAGAAAAAGAAAATTGCCGGTCCAGAAAATCAGATGCCGACACATAACCCCATAAAAATTACTAACAGTGAATTATCAAATTTAATGCCGGAATTTTCAGGCACAGACAAAAGCCAGAATGTTGCAATATGGTTAGAAAGAATAGAAAAAATCAAAACTGTGTATAATGTTCCAACTGATATTTTACAACTGTTAGTCATTGGAAAATTGACCGGAAAAGCGAAGGAATGGTACCTCAGCAAACCAAATTTAATTTCCACAGATTGGACAGGTTTAAAAAATGAAATTAGGAGAATGTATGGGAGAACTTATGATCCAGTGTCGTCGAGAAGAAAGATGGAGACTAGAAGGTGGAAAAAGAGTGAAAGCTTTTCAGCATATTTCCATGACAAACTGTTACTGGGCAACGAAGCAGGAGTTGAGGATGAAGATATGATACATTATCTGATTGATGGGTTTGATGATCGCCTACTTCAAAATCAAGCCAAAATGATGTTATCCACACTCAATAGCACTGAAGATTTATATAAGTTAATGGGGAGTGTTGTTAAAGATGAGGTATCAGGAAGTGGACAAAGGTTTGCTACAGCATCAAGTTATAGGGTAAGTTCTAGCCAGAACCAACCTCATACAGCAACACAGGGTCGGATGCCAGTTCCTGTAAAATGCTTTAATTGTGGTCGTACCGGACACAAAGTGACAGAGTGCAGACAAGCCAAGCGTGATAGGGGATCATGTTTTAGATGTGGAAGCAAAGATCATATGGTAAGAGACTGTCCTAATAGAAACCAGCAAGTGGTGCAACAAGTTGCAGATTCAACTACCCGAGATAGTAATGGAGCCATGGGTCTAGTGGAACGTCCTATGAGCCAAACGGATCCTTTTGTATTAAACCTGGTTCTAGATAAGTATAGCATAACATTAAATGGTATAATAGATACAGGGAGTCCAATATCATTGATATCAGAAAATTTTGTAAAGGCAGAAGATATTATTTCTTCTACTAATCTTGAATCTTATTCAGGTATAAATAAATCTCCTTTAAAAGTGTTAGGGTTTTTTTATGACACAGTTATTTTTGATGACATATCAGTAAATTTAAAATTTTATGTTGTTGAGAAAGATTCTTTTAGTTGGAATCTACTTTTGGGTCGAGATTTTATAAACAATGAATCCATAGAAAATATAAGTTTTTCAAATGGTTCTTTTAAAATAAATAAAAACTCTTGTGTACAAACAGAGGAGGACTATCAGTTTCCTTTTACAGATGTTTTGTTTATTAACGATATGGTAAATTTAGATGCAGACTTGAATATTAATTATTGTTTACCTTTTGAAATAACTACTAGTGTTCAAACTTTATTGAAGTCATATTACTTTGATTATGATAAACCATTAAAACCACAGTGTGATTTCAAAGCACAGCTTACTTTAACTAAAAATGAACCTTTTAGTATCAGACCACGTAGACTATCTTATGCAGAGAAAAAGTCATTGGATGAAATTCTTGCTAATTTATTAGAAAATAATGTCATTAGGGAAAGTGATTCACCTTTCTGTTCACCAGTAGTATTAACCAAGAAGAAGTCAAATGAATATCGAATGTGTGTAGACTATCGTACTTTAAATAAATATCTTATTAGAGATCAATTTCCCTTGCCGCTAATAGATGATCATTTAGACAGGTTAAAGAATAAGAAATATTTCTCTAAATTGGATTTGAAAAATGCTTTTTACCATGTTCCTTTAGATGAAAGTTGTACTAAGTATACTTCATTCGTTACACCTTCAGGTCAGTATGAATTTCTTAAATTACCTTTTGGTTTGAGCTCAAGTCCCTCTATTTTTGCAAGGTTTGTTAATAAAATTTTTAAAGATTTGTGCCAACAAGGAAATGTTTTAATATATTTTGATGACATATTAATTGCTACTCAGACTATCGAAGAAAATCTAGAAGTGTTAAGAGAAGTTTTAATATTAGTTAGCCAGAATTTACTTGAGTTAAGACTAGATAAATGTTCATTTTTGAAAACAGAAATAGATTTTCTGGGTTACAGGATTAATGAAAATGGTATATGTCCTAATAAAGATAATGTGAAAGCTATTGCAGAGTATCCAGTTCCTACAGATACCAAGCAGGTGCATAGATTCTTAGGCCTTGCCAGTTATTTTAGACGTTTTATACAGAACTTCTCTATCATCGCCAAGCCGTTATATGACCTATTACGAAAAAATGTCAAATTTGAATTTACAATGACACATTTACAAGCTTTTGAGAATTTGAAGTCAAAACTGACATCAGAACCTATTTTAGCAGTTTATGATCCGAGTAGGGAAACAGAACTACACTGTGATGCAAGCCAAGTAGGCTATGGATCAATTTTACTTCAGAAACAAAGTGATGACAAATTTCACCCAGTGTTTTTCTTTAGCAAGAGAACAACTGACTATGAGTCTCGCTACCATAGCTACGAACTTGAATGCTTGAGTATTGTGTATGCACTTAAACGGTTTCATGTTTATCTACAGGGAATCCCTTTCAAAATAGTTACAGATTGTGACAGTTTTCGCTTAACCATGAGTAAAAAGGATATAATTCCAAGGATTATGAGATGGTGTTTGTTATTGCAAAATTATGATTACTCTATTGAGCACAGAGTAAATACAAGAATGCAACATGTAGATGCCTTAAGCAGAGTGAGTTATGTACTGGTATTAGAAGGAAATACTATTGAACAAACTTTGGCTTTAAAACAGTCCAAGGATACAGTTATTTCAGATCTTCGAAAAAGACTTGAGGAGACAGATCATCCTTTCTTTGAATTAAGAAATGGGTTAGTATATAGAAAACTGAAAGATAACATTGCATTTTATGTACCAGAGAGTATGGAGTCAGCCGTTATCTATCACTATCATAATGAATTGGGTCATTTCGGAACAGACAAAACATTTGAAATTATTTCCAAGACATATTGGTTTCCAAAATTAAAATTTAAGATTGGAAATCATGTTCAAAATTGCTTAAAGTGTATTGAATTCAATCCTAAAAGTGGCAAATCAGAAGGATATCTACATAGTATACCTAAGGGCAATTTACCTTTTGAAATGCTTCATATTGATCACTATGGGCCATTAGCTCCTTTTAATAAGAATAAATATATATTTGAAGTTGTTGATGGGTTTACTAAATTTATTAAGTTCTATCCTTGCAAATCAACAAATACAGGAGAAGTAATTAAATATTTAACTGAACATTTTGCCAATTATAGTGTACCGAGCGTTATCAGTTCAGACAGAGGATCTTGTTTTACCTCTCATGATTTTAAGAAATTTTTGGAGGAGTATACAATCAAACACATACTGATTGCAAGTGGTTGTCCGAGAGCCAATGGGCAAATAGAACGCATGAACAGGTTATTGACACCTCTTCTAGCAAAGATAACCGATGAAAAACAAATCAACTGGCCAAATGCATTACATGAAGTGGAATTCTGCATCAATAATACAATAAACAGATCAACAGGAGAAACCCCAGCTAAGTTACTTTTTGGAAGAGATCAAATAGGAAAGATTAGGGATAATTTAAGAGAAGCATTACAAGATATTGATAAGGAAGAACGGGATTTAGAAATGATTCGAACTAAGGCAGAAGCACAAATAATTAAGGCACAAAATGTAAATGAACAGTATTATAACAAGAAGCATAAGGAGGCTCAAAAGTTTAAGGTGGGGCAATATGTTATGATTTCCAACGTAGACACAACCCCTGGAGTAGCTAAAAAACTTATACCAAAATTTAGAGGACCGTATGAGATTGTGAAAGAGCTACCAAATGATGGGTATATTGTGAATGATATTGTTGGGTTCCAAACAACACAAGTACCATATGAGGGAATTATAGACAGTAGTAGGATTAGAGCTTATGATAAATAATCAATTTCATTATTAGTTAGGGTTAAAATAATTATGTTTAATTTTTATTCAATTATGTTTATGCTTATTTATAATCCATTACTTGTACCATTACATCGAGACAGTTAGGGTGTGTTATGGATATTATGATTTCCATTTGTACCCCTATGGACACTTCAATCCATTATGTATGTTATGTCGTGCTTATTTAAACTATTATGAATGTTATGCCTTGCTTATTTAAACCATTATGAATTATGATTATTATGATTTGTTTATTTAACTCATTATGAATTATTATTATTATTACTGTATGTTTTAAACTTTAAAGGAAAATGTTCATTTCAAATATCCATTATGTTATGTCTTATGAAAGTCATGAATGTTAAATATCTTAGTTATGTAATTAATATACTGTAATATTAGGTTGATCGAGGACGATCAGACGTGTCAGGATGGCCGAACTGTAGTCTTATTTGAATTTCGCGCCATTGACAGATCTGATTGTCACTCAATTTGAAAAAAAAGAAGATAACCACACACTTTAGGTTTAGACTTGACACTTGTGATTATGAATTATGGCCATCTGAATGTTATGAAAACTATTATGTCGAATTATGTACAATTAGTGTTTCTTTCCGCTAAATAAACTTAAGAAAACTAGAACAATATTATTTATTAACGGAGCCTACAATATTAGTAGAAAAGAGTTACTGGTAAGATAGAGTTTGGAAACGTAACTTTGTAAAATACTTCATATTATTATTGTAACTAGGTAATACTTTACATATTTTTTTATTTTTAATGTTATTTTTCCATCTTTATAGTGCTGGATCTTAGAATCTTAGATCTAACTGTTGGGTTTATAGGTTTAAATATGACTAAAATATTATCATATAAATGTATATAAAGTTCTTTCTAGAACTAAATCATTTAATTTTTCTGTTTCCAACTTAGCAGAGTTCTTGAGTTCTGTTTTTCTGTGAGTAGAACGCCAGACAGTAAGAGTTCTCACTGACCACTGGTAGTGTGTGTTATTAGATTAGGATGTAAGTACTACAACGAACTCAGAATGTCTGACAGCTGGCTGTTGCTTATTAGGCTTTAATTTGACATTAGAATTCCAAAAAAATTATTTAATTACTGACAAGTTCTTGTCACAAGATTTAGAACACTAAATTATACTACATTTACCCTTCCCTATTTGTGAACAAAATATTGCAACTATCTTGGTTTATTTTTAGCTCCAGCTGATTTACAGCTAGATTGAAAATCTGAATTTTCCAATCTTGGTTCATAATTATCATCAGGTTTTTGAACAGGTAAATTTTCTGTCACATCTGGCATTGATTTAGTAGTGGAATTCTCTAATGTGTTATTTGGACTTCATCTTCATCATTATCGTGATTCAATAATATAACAATTCAATAGTAAACTTCTTATATAGTACAGAGCTCCTGGTAAAGCAGTTTTTCATTTAGTGATGTCTAAATATTTGGTTATTCACCAATTTCTATATAACTCATTGTATCTTTCAACTTAACCATTTCCTTCATGGTTATATGGTGTTGTTCTACTTGAAATATTCCTTTAGAGTGGAGATAATTAATAAATTCTTGTGAAGTAAAGCTAGTTCTCCTTGTCAGATTTTATATATGCCAGCATTCTATATAAACAAAATAGTGATTTAATCTGTGATTGGTTTGAATTGCTTTCCTACCAGATAATGTCTGCATTTTTTTAATACTTCAATGCATTTGCATGTTTTCATTCTGAATCTGTGAGAGTATGTGTGAAAAAAGCAATTGGTTTTCCCCATTGATTGCTTCGCTTATGTAATTATAGACTAAATTTATTACAAGCATGTACTTATTTTGTCTTCTAGGGATTTATCTTTAGATTCATTGCTTTCTAAAAAAATCTTGAATGTTATATACCAATGTTTGAATTCTTTGCAAATTTTGAGAATAAAATTGTAGTAAAAGGCCTTTTGCAGAATTAGGCTTCTATTTACATAAAACTTGACATACTAAGACAAAACAATTATTTAAATACTGACAAGTTCTTGCCACAACATTAAGAAAACTAAATTATAGTACACTTGGCTTGTATTATTAATATTTCTTGTAACACATATAACATTTCTTGTAATATTTTTATAAATAAAGATTTTATTCTATATTTTATTCTTTAATTTTTTGACCACTTTGGCATTTTAATGTAATGTAAAATAAATATAGTCTCAACATAACAAGAAAACCCAAAAAGTATACGAAAAATATTTATTATCGTATAGGATAAGGATTTTTCTTGTTATTTTAAGATTATATCGATTTTCCTTTACTTTAAAATGAGTTCACAATCCTAGGTAATATTACAAAAATTTTGAATTTCGCGCCATGTATTTATAGTTAGGCGCCCGGTCACTAGGTGATGCGCCAATCATTGTATTACTCGTCAACACGGAAGTTTCAATGCTAGGTGGTAGTGTGCTATGGCCCGCAATTGCGAAATGCCCGAGAAGTTAGTAGATGACAATATAAGGAGCTCCCTAACTTTCGCGTGATTGGTTGGTGGGTGGGTCCCAATTTAAAAATTGGCGGGTTTCATGTTTATTAAAATGACAATTGAGGTATTGACAATATTTTAATTAAAGGTATAGGAAAGAGGCAAATTGACTGATGTGTGATAAAAAAGGTACCAAGAAAATTAAAAGGTAAATTGTATAGGACTGCCTTTAGACCAGCTATGATGTATGGTACTGAATGTAGGGCAGTAAAAAAGGGGATGAACAGAAATTACATGTTTCTGAAAATCCATATACTCATACAAAAAGCGGAGAGGTACTTAGTCCCTGGAAGAGAACAGAAAAGTTCAGAAGAAATTACTTAGAGAAGCCGACTCCACATAGAGAAAGCTAATGAGAATAATAATGGTAATGAATGTTCTAGAAATAAAAATAATAAGAGGAACTTCTAAATCTTAGTAAAAAATTCTTCTTCTTCTTCTTCTTTTGCCCTTTAATTCGTCCAATTTTGAACATAGGCTTCCCCAGTTTCCTCCATTCGCTTCTGTTTTGTGCTTTCTGTTTCCAGTGTATTCCTCCTATCTTTCTAATGTCATCTCCCCATCTCATCTGGGGTCGTCCTCTTGCTCTCTTTCCTGTCCATGGTCTCCAATGTTGTATCGTGTTGTTCCACCTATTGTCTGTTTGTCTGGCGTTATGACCTGCGAAACTCCATTTTAGCCTGGCTATATGTTGACCTGCGTCTTTGACTTTTGTTTTGTTTCTTATCCAGATGTTTTGCTTCTTGTCTTTTAATTTTACTCCCAACATTGCTCTCTCCATGGCTCTTTGTGTCTTCACTATCTTATCCATGTTTGCTTTGGTCAGAGTCCATGTTTGGCATGCGTATGTGAGAATTGGGAGTATGCACTGGTCAAACACTCTTGTTTTTAAGTACTGTTGTATTTTCTTATTCTTTAGGACCCATTTTAATTTCCCAAATCCTGCCCAGGCTAATCTGACTCTTCTTTTTACCTCCGCTGTTTGGTTTTCCTTATTTATTTTTATTATCTGTCCCAAATATATATAATCATTAACCGCTTCTATTGTGATTCCATTTAGTATTACGTTTCTATTATCTTGTGTGTTTGTCATTGTTTTCGTTTTGGTAAGATTCATTTTTAGGCCTATTTGTTCAGATTCCTTGGCTAGTTCGGTTAGCATAGTTTGTAGTTCTTCAAAACTTGATGTTATTATTACTACATCGTCTGCATATCTTAGATGGTTTAGTTTCTTTCCATTTATGTTTATTTATATAGTAAAAAATTACCTAAACAAAAAAATTAAAACAATAGAATCTATATATCTAATAAAAAAAAAGCATCACTAGCTTTTAATTTCTAATAAAACTTTACTATTCAGCTTAATCCTAAAATGTGAATATCATCCGCTTTGTACCAATACCACAATATATTGCTAATAAATTGTTTACCCACATAGACTGTGACACAATGACAATACCTCAATTGTCATTTTAATAAACATGAAACCCGCCAATTTTTAAATTGGGACCCACCCACCAACCAATCACGCGAAAGTTAGGGAGCTCCTTATATTGTCATCTGAAGTTAGTTAGTTAATTTAATATATTTGTGTAATAAACTTATTGTGATGGCTGCACGAAAGGGAGGATTTTATTGTGTTGTTCGTGGGTGCCCATCGAAAACTGGGGAAGGAAGTAGTCTCTTGGTAATTATTTACTAAGCCGGAACGCCTTAAAAATGCCCAATTTTTTGTGGACTTAGCCGAAAAAGTGAAAAAAACCTCAAATTTTAATGTTTTCTTTGCTTTAAACTATTAAAAGTGACCAAATTATCAAAAAAATCAGAAAAAATACCAAAAAAAGTATGAACCAAAAAAAATTACATAAAAAGCAAAGAAAAGTATATATACATTTCTTGTTGTTTCAAGGTAAATAATGGCGGTGGCTTTTAAAAATCGGGCATATTTTAAATGGAAATTACATAAAAAATAACGTCTTGCACCGCATAAAAGTCATTGCACAATCATTAAGTGAAACATAATTCGTTAATATAAATTTCATCTCCGTAAACATGGTTCCGGCTTATTACACTAGTACCTCTGAATGTTTATATTTTAGTTAAATACACTTTTTTTATAGAGCTGAATTATGGCTGAAAGCGGCCAATAGGTATGATCTGCTTTCCAAGGCTGCTGAATTGCATACTAATTATAGAATGTGCGAGAAACATTTTGAACCGGTGTACATGTACAAAGGAAACACGGAAGTATTTATTTCAACAAGCACATCCAACGATTTTCTCACACAGCCAATATTCAAAACACACAGAGGAACCATTAAAGAAAGTCATAATACTGGAAGGTAGATACTTTTTATTTATTCACAATTATAGTGCTTTATTATAAAAGTCATATAAAAATCAGTATCTACTTACAACTATATACAAAGTTGTTTGTTGTTTTTCATAATATAAACAAGATCTGGAATTGTGAAATTTAATGATCTTTTATCAGCCTTATTGAGAACATAATATATCTTATGGTTACATACTGAGTAATATTTATGTCGTGGTTTTAGGTACCACTGAAACCTATAATGTACAGGAAGTAATTAATAGTCCAACTGATAAAAACCATAATACTGTACCTGATACTTTGATGGAAGAGTTTCTGGTAACAGGTAATTTTATTTATTGCTACAACTGTATTATGCATTCAACTAATCACTAATAAGCATTAACATCTACTTTGAACGTTTATATGTTTATGGTTATTAAATATATTTTTATATTTCAGATGTTAATAGGTAGGAAGTGTCTAGCCCACCTAGGCCCCATACTCCAGCTCCATTTTTCACAGCTGCAACACAAACCCCCTCCAAGTTGTCGGGAGGTACACCAAGAAAAAGGAAACTTAGATTGAAAATAAAAAAATTGCGTGCAAGTGCAAAGAAATCATATGCGTATTCCAAACAGAAGGAAGACAATAAATCATTAAAAAAAATTTTTCAAATGTGTGACAAATTTTTAAACAAATCCCTAGCACAAATAGTGAAAGCTCAAGCAATTTTAAAAACTAAATGTCCAAAAAGTAGAAGGTATTCTGATGAATATAAACAATTTGCATTAACACTATATTTTTTGGGCCCAAGAGCGTATGCTTTTATGGAAAGAATATTGTATTTGCCCTCAAAACGAAGTCTTCAGAAAATTACTGAAAATTTGGTCTGTAAACCTGGTTTGATTAATGACCAAATATTTGATGCCCTAAAGTTAAAAGTGAACACAATGTTAGATCAGGACAAGCACTGTAGTATTTGTATTGATGAAATGTCTATTAAAAGTAATTTATTTTTTGATACAGGTCTTAATGAGATTGTTGGTCTATATGATATAGGAAATGGGAAAAAGGAATCAATAATTGCACAAAATGTACTTGTGATAATGGTTCGAGGCTTATATTCAAATTGGAAACAACAACTAGCATATTTCTTTGTAAACACTACCTTTGAAGCAAATCATCTTCTTCCTATTATAAAAGAATGTATTTCTAAACTATTTCAATCAGGTTTATATGTGAATTGTCTTGTTACTGATATGGGAACGAATTTTCTAAAATTGAGTAAATTACTGGGGATTTCTCCAACAAGTAACTCAGAATTTGATGTCAATGGACAAAAAATTATTTATATATATATGATCCATGTCATTTAATTAAAGCCACTAGAAATAACTTAATTAATAATGTTTTTTATTTTGATGATAAAAAAACATCTTGGTCATTTATAGAAACTTTTTATCATGAAGATAAAAAGCAGTTCTATAAATGTGCACCAAAACTAACACACTCCCATATATATCCTACATCTTTTGAAAAAATGCGAGTAAAACTAGCATATCAAATTTTAAGTAACACTGTTGCAAGTTCTATGTATACATATATTTCTCTTGGTATTCTTCCATCAGATGCATTGGGAACAATAGAAATTATTGAAAAATTTAATAATTTGTTTGATATTTTAAATTCTACTGATAACAATAATCCTAACAAATTTAAAAATGTATTTGAGGGAACTGATTTTCAGATCAATTACCTAGATTCTATGATAGATTTGGTACATAAACTGAAAATATTAGATAAAACAGGAAAAGATGTAACATGTCGTTCGCGATCAAAAAAGTGTTGGATTGTAACAATGAATGGTGTTAAAAAGCTTTGGGATAACTTAAAGTCTCATGATTTTAAATACTTAAAATACTTTAAATGATAAAAGCCTATCTATTTGAAAGACCATTTTATTCAGTAGAAGAGTTTCTTAATTAATAACTAAGAAATTACAATATCTTAATGTACAGTTCCATGGTTCTTTACCCGTGTGTCATCATTACCCAAAGTATCTTAAACTTATTAGTTCCTACAGTTGATTATGCAATTTGTTATTGTCTTTTTCCTCTGAGTCTTTGTAAACTTCGTCCAAAAATTGTAAAATTTTCAATGACAATAAAGCATATATTTCTATTCTATTCCCATCCGGGTTATGTTTATCCATGCTTATAATGGTCTTTTAGAATGGGGCGGAATAAGGAATATTTACTTGCATTCTATAAACATTCAGAAGTGCTTAATTAGATTTTTATGAAAAAGATTAAGATATCACAGCAAATTGTTATACAACGAGAATAAATTTTTAACTGTACGTAAATTGTCCTCTTACAAAGCCCTTATACACATACATGAAATAAAAAAGGATACTATTATACATTAGCAATCATGCGCATCAAATTAGATATATAAGGAATAATGCAATTTTATCCAAATGTAATAAATCCATACTCCAGAAATATGTTGGCTACATAGGGCCCAAATGATACAATTGTCTACCGGAGAATTTAAAACAAATTAAGAGTTATAAAAAACATAGATATCAGTATAAAACTAAACAATGGATTGGAAACAAAATAACACAATTCTGCGAAGAGCAGATTAATTGATCATAGTAATAAATAAAAATATCGAAATATACCTTGTTTACCAATTACAATATTTCTTGAATTTATTGACATATTTATGTCACATGCTATATTAAAATGAATGTATTTTTGTAAGTGCGCATATGTAACTGTTTATATTAATACATTTGTTAAATATTTGCTTTTTTGCACATATATTTTTTAAGTATCACACACAAGGGGTGCTACTTTTATGGTAGCTCTATTTCAGTGATTTTTCATATTTATTTAGTGTTAAGTATGCTTATTTTTTGTAAATCTATATTATAATCTAAGCTTCCTAAATAAACATTATTATTAGTATTAATTACAATAAATTTCTATTATTATTATTGTGTTTTATTACAATTTTTTACTCCTCCCTACTACAAATGTGATATATCCAGGCGAATTGAATGTAGTACTGTACAACCAGAAGTTTCAGAGACCTCAGATGCACAGAAAGAGAAATCGAAGAGGTATACGTGTATATTAATTACAATAAATTTTTATTATTTTGTTTTATTACAACTTTTTACCCTTTCCTACCATAAATTTGATATGTCCTGGCTAGTTGAATTTACTACAATACAACCAGAAGTTTCAGAGACCTCAGATGCATAGAAAGAAATCTAAGGTCATTTTGTATACATTCATTCTAGCCGCAGCTGCAGAGTTTTTTCGCGCAGCGAAAATATCGTGGTGTTGGAGGTTAATAGATATTCACATTCAAAGAAATTCCTCAACAGGAAACAAAAAAGTCGGCAACTTAAGACAAAGTTAATAGAAATTTCAAAAGTATAATTCTGTATTGATAAGTAAAAAAGTCTTGAGTCAAAATATAGATTTTGAGTGATGAAGTGTTTTATTAACCTTAAAAAACGATAAAAAGTAATAGAAATCAAGCTTTTCATCTCTATTTTAAAATTAACTCTCAAATTCAATCGGCTTTTTTAACGTACTAAAATACTTTTAGTACGTTAATTTGTTTGTTAAAAAAAAACAAATCGATATTTTTGACTTAACAACTTTTGAATTATCAGTTCAGAATTGATATATAAGTTATATTAAATTTTACAGAAAAAATAAAATTCATACAAAACAGATTACTTAAAAATGATTACTTCATTTCTCAGTGTAACCACAGAATAATAAACAATTTTTGTTCACAGAATAATAAACAACAATTTGTTTATTATTCTGTGGTGTAACTATCATTTACTACAGTTTTGAACGACTTCCTCACTACTTTTCTTCGTGTAATCAAATGTAGGTTCATTGCTACTGTCACTCTGAATTTCTGTCCTCCCAACATCAAAGGTTCCGACAAAGCTTTCGCTTCTGGTTGTGATGTTGTGATTAGTGTTCTGTGCTAAAACTAAAAAGATAAGATTGCGCATAAGTCGTGACGTCATTGAGATTGAGAGTTTGATCACAGTATCACAGAATAATAAACAATCAGAAGGGCCACTCGCAGATGCCGCCTTTGAAGTTTTTCAGCACGCGCGCCATGTTTTAGGAGGACACAAACATATGATTTGTGAGGTTATGCAATTGTTTACATTTATGTTTAATTATATTATATTTATGTTATTATATTTAAAACTGTTAATATAATTGTATAGTATGTCTATGATTACCGTAAGTAAAATAAACCTGGTTTTTTTTTCCATGCACACCTCATAAACAACACTGGTTCCCTTTAAAATCCTCGTAAAACATGGCGGAACGTCTGCGCGAAGGAGATGCGCGTACTTAATTTTCCGTGGAGAGTGAGCATTCTGTTTGTTTATTATTCTGTGACAGTATAGTGCTTTTTGACGTTCGAAATGTCAATTTTTTTTATGTATCAATAAATAATCTTTAATAAATAGTTTGGAGATATTCTTACGTGTACGATTATTGTAATTACTAAACCTCCTAACTTATTTTCGTCTAGTAATTTCATCACAGAATGCATACAAATCCCATTTAACTTTAACAAGAATTCAAATTCTACTCTCCAATGACTGGAGCTATTTTGTGCTACGTGAAGATGTGAAGATCCTATCTTGATATTATAGTATCATGGTTTGCTGCATGATACTAAGACTTCCAAGATAAACCCACTTCGCAATCGAATTTTGTACATCGACGCGCATGACGTCAATTGGTGATAAAAGTCACTTTTATCACCAACCTTTTATCATCACAGTCGGTAAAACATATATGGAAAGAAAGGGGTTTTTATTTAAATATTTAGAATATTAAGGGTTGTTAGGTAAAATGTCTGCAATTAAATCTTAAAAATATGTTATATATACATCTCTGTTAGCCTAGCAATGTAAACTAAAATTATATAAAAAAGTAAGAACTAAACATCCTTTTGCAAATGGAAATTTATATACAATGGATTGATTTATTAAAATAAAAATTTAATACAAATGATAAAATAAAATACACTGTAATAATTTACAAGTTTATTTAACAATTTATTTTACAATTTTTCATATTTTCTTCTTCTTAACTTTGGATGTTTCTTTAATATATCTATTCAATTTTCTAATTTTAAAATATAATTTACACCTTTACTAACATTACATCTGAACACAGCTAAATCCATTAGCGATTTTAAATAATTCTTGGTTAATTTTAATGACCCTTTGTTAAAATTGTTAAAAATATGGTCCAGTTCATTACATTTAATTAGAAAATCTGGATATGGTTTAAGTAAACCTCCTTCGGAAAGATGGTTTACCCAGTAAACCGATGTCAACGTACAAGATAAACGATAAAACAAAACTAAATCTCAAGGTTAGTAGATATTTAAGTAGATACTTAATTATCTACTAACCTTGACTAAATCTGACAAAACTCTATACAACACAGAACATTTCTGGTGACATTTGTCGCCAAGTGACGTCACACGACTGATCGCGTGCGCGTGGGTTTATCTGTAGTTTATAGTATCATGGGTTTGCTCAATGACGTATAATATATAGACTCGGTGAACGCTTTAAAAAGTGTCCAAAACATGAATATACTTCATCTAATTTAAATAATGACTTACGTCATGATCTACGTCAGAGATCGAAGTTGACATAGTTGCCAAAGTATAAAAAAATCCTGACTCCATTTTAAATCAAATAGATCACATAATTATTGCAAAAGTATTACCATCTCTTTACAATGACTATTTAAATTCTTACGTGACATTTTTGAAATAAAACACACTAATTTTGTTCTAAAAGAACAAATTTAATCAAATAGGAACAAATATAAAACAAGAGATATTCATTTTAAAATTCAAAATAATAAAGTACAAAAAGTGTCAACACCGCAACTGTCAAGTAAGTGTTACCAATTTATGCCAAAATTTTACCCTCGTTCGATTACAGTTACAGTGTGTTCCGAACAAATATTCTTGATAAAAACGCTTTATAATGCATTTATACAAATTAAATGAAACATATTATTGTATAATTCTTTAAGTTAACACTAATAGAAATTTTTAAATATTATTTCTACGCGTATATAATAAAATATGTCCAGTGGCTGTAATACCAGTGTACTCGGTAAAGTGATTCTAAAAAAGAACACACCTACCGATTAAATATTTCGTGTTGGTATCATGTGACGTCATAAGCTATGACGCCCATGACGTGCATCGTTATATAAATTAGATGAAGTGTACCTTTGTTATTGTTTATTGTTTTGATACGAAGGTGCACGAAGTTCATGATTTCTTACGAAGCATCACGAAGTTGATCTAGTGTTTGAAAACATCATGGACGTATGAAAACATTTTCTCCATTTTGTGTGACAAGCAAATTTTATTTTAAATTGTTGAGAGTTATTTACTTACTATTTTAGTAAAATGCCATACTATTTTATCTAAATAATTAGTTCTCTTATAGACGGGAACAAAAAGAAATCATAAATATTTAATTTTAATTAAAAAATAATTATTGTCATTAACATATAAATGAGCACGCCGCTGTTGTGATAAACATACCTTCAACCATCGAGCAATAAGACAAAAGAGGGAATCTAATCGTTATGAAAAGGAGACCAAAAAAGTGGCCTCTGATGGCGGACATATCCGGAAATGAAAATGCGCCAAATTTAAATTTCATGACACTTGACAACAGTAGCTATATAATATTTCGCAGAATGTGTCTTAGACGAGAAAGTTTTAGTTAATTATTAATGATAAGAGTCTAAAATGCGACACAATTGTTAAAAAACTTCAATATAAATAAGATTTCATGTGACATTTGGGACAAACAATAACATAACCCAACTAAATTTGATGTCAAACAAGGAGAGAGACTCTCTTTCCTTGTTTAAAGTGGCCTCTAAAGATTGCACTTCCTGTCTAACAATATGTTTGCCCCCACTACCTTTACATTCCCTCTATTGTCTGTTTGCTCGATGCCTTCAACCTTGAGCTGAGATCTTTCGGACACTCGATTCTATAGCGAGAATAGGGGACTGCGTAGTCTGTATATTATACGTCATTGGGTTTGCTGCACTGCTGATTATTTTTTAACTGACATTGACATTGACATGTGAAGTCTAGAATATTACCAAATATTACGTCACGTTGTAAATATGGACGACGTGTAACTTAACTGGTGTTCGTTTACTATTAACAACAAATAAGTAGTCAACATTACTGCTATGAAAATGAGTGACAGTATGAATATCAAGTCAAATTCGTCTCAGAATGAGCCTGCTATGAAGGGATGGCTATTTAAATGGACAAATTATCTTAAAGGATATCAAAGAAGATGGTTTGTACTGCAAAGTGGTCATTTATCCTATTACAGGTTTGTAATAAATACCATATAATTATTGCTTCTGGATTTTTTTGCATGACGTCTAGTAGTGTTTTGTACTAATTGTTATCGTTTTCCGGAATGTAATAATATATTGTGTGTAACAATTTCTGATTATAGATTTTAGTTTAAAATTTTAAAACGAATTAATAAATATGAATAGTCAAAATATATGATTATATATATATATATATATATATATATATATATATATATATATATATATATATATATTATATATATATATATATATATATATATATATATATATATATATATATTATATTTATATATACTGGCGTTTGTATATAATACTACTACTATATTGACGTTTTGGCAGGTATTCCTTGCCTTTTTCAAAACATATCTAAAAACACATTAATTACTTATATGTTTACAAAAATTTTACCATAAAACATAAATTAAATCCATATATCACATTTAACACACATACACTCTTCACAGCAATAATTCCTTATTTTAAAAATTGTATAGTTCATGTTGACTGTCTATCTATTACTGATTTGAGTACAAATGGAATGCTGTAGAAAGAGGAGGTTCGGATGGGAAGTTAAAGATTATATGGTTGATGTTTTTACAGTTTTATGGCATATAGGGTAGGTTACAAACTGTTTAAGTATAGGTGATGACTTGTTTGACCAATAGACACTCATTAACAGTCTTTTCATGGAATTTCATATACTATGTGTGTTATTTTGTGAATACTTTAGTGAACTTAAGAATAAAACTCACCTTTTAAAAAAACTTTCCAAAATATATTGATTGATTCGGAAACTAAAACCCACAAATATAGAATCATATGAATATATCTGTACCTCGGAGGTAAAGTACACTATGTCCATTTTCGTACTTTTTAAGGAGAGCAGTTTTAACATTTTTTAAATTTGTAATCAGTAAATACCCAAATGTATTAATATATAATATATTATATTAATTTTGTTTAAATATCAGAAACATTTGAGTATTTACTGATTACAAATTTAAAAAATGTTAAAACTGCTCTCCTTAAAAAGTAAGAAAATGGACATAGTGTCCTTTACCTCCGAGGTACGGATATGCCTCTATATTTGTTGCTAAAACCAAAATAAACTAGTTTTTTTTAATGTAATTTATTAGTCAATTTTTTTAAAACATTAAAATACTTATATATTACAAAAACCAAATTAGAATTAAATCAATACTAGGTAATTTATAGTTCTATGAAAAGTAGGAATTTTTTTGGATGAAATCCAGTGATTTACATTCTAATCAGTATTCAATGAACTGTTCTAGAAGATAGTTTTTTTTTTAAATAAAGATAAACTGTTGTCATTTTTTCATTATATATTTTTTTCTTTTCATTTCCCAAGGATTTTTGGTTTCATTTTAACATCATTAGGTTTCATGATATTATATTTTGTTATTTTTAAGTTGATTATTTTTTATGTAACTAGAAACGTGATCAGAATTTGTGCTTGCACTCTATATATGATCTTGCGTCTATGATGTTTTACCTATTGCTTTTAGTCAATTTCATAAGGTCAGTTTCATTTTCATTATGTCCTGGACAGTTTCCAAGCCACTGGGTTTTTTTGGTTTTGAACTTTTTTTGTTAGACTTATAGCATATTTTTGTAAATCAAGTAATAAACCTCTGCTAGTAAATTAAATAAATTAAAAAAAAATACCCAGTAGCTTGCAGGTTCAGAAATATAATCTAACATATTAAGTATAGTATGAGTAAGACATATAATAAATACATATTCTATGCGATTGATCTTACCTTATAATTGCAGTAACCTTAAGTAAAGTAGTAAAATTTGTGATTAACAATATTAAATCATGAATTTGTAGAATGAATTAGATATAAATCAACTGTATCATTTCAAGAGCAAAATATGATTGAAATGTCAAATGTTGGTAGTTATGATTTCTTGCTTAGGTGTCGTCATTACCTTACTGGACAAACAGTGTGACCTGTCATCATAGCCGTTTTTTATATAGATGTGTATTATCGATCAATTATATTTCTCTATTTATTTTTCTCGAACTACAACCTGATAAATCCATACACATAAGGAGTCATCGCTGTGAAGTCTGCATACTTATATCAAAGGAATATTTTTAACAGTTCCTCTCCCTGCATTGGTACTTGTCCTATGTTCAGCTGTCTTATCATATATTCAAGAGTTAGGTTAAATAGTGTCGGTGCCAGCCCGTCTCCTTGTTTTAAACCTTTGACTATTGAAAAGTTCTCAGTGAGCTCATTTTGTACTCTGACAGTTGCTGTTGACTTAATTCCGTTGTCGGTTTTACTAGTTGGATATATTTTTAGAGGATGTTAAAGCTATGTAAGTCAGTTGTAGATCTTCCTTGTCAGAAACCAGTTTGATATTCCCAACAATATTTTTAGTTAGTTGGAGTCATTTATTTAGTATATAAGTAAAAACTACATTGTACTCTGTGCACAAGAGGATTATGCTGTGATAATTTTCACATTTCAGTTTATCCCATTTTTTATAGATTGGGCATATAATCCCGGTTTTCCAGTAGCTAGAGATCTTTTTCTTATTTCAAATCTTGTTCATAAGCATATGCATTTGTCTTACTAGGTGTTTGACACCTAATATGTATATATATAGCTCAGAGGGGACATTGTCAATACTTAGACCTTTGTTATTTGTCGGGGTTCTATATTGTCTGTGTCTCCCTCAATGTGATGCATGTCATTATGCTCTCCATTTTCTTGTGTCCCTAGGAAAGTTTGGAATTCCAGACTGATTTTATTTCTTTTGGATCACTGGTTGTTTGCCCTTCTTGATTTCTGCATAGATTTGTTCGGGGTTTGTATCCTTCTCTTAAATTGAATAGAAATCTATATGCTTCACCTATATTGTTGCTTTGGAGATTTTCTTTATATTGCCGTTCTCGTATTGTTTTTGTTCAGCATATTTTCTCGGCCCTCCGTCTTGCATCTTCGTAGCTCGCTCTTCTTTCTCTGGTTCTTCTTTCCATATATTTCTTGTGTTCTTCATTTCTTTTCCGTATGGCCTTTTTACACTCGGCATTGAACCATTCGCAAATAACACAAATATTTGTCAATGTTTGTTATTTTGTCTCATAGTTCTGTTTGATATCTTGTCTCAATTTTTGTATCTAATTCTTTTGTTGTTTGTTCCTGTCTGTTTCTCCTGTTTCTTTGAAATCTGTATTTTATCTGTATTACTAGATGGTTAGATCCGCAGCATGCTCCTCTTCGGCTCTTTATATCCTGTATGCTTGTTGCAGCTTTTGTCTATCAAGACATGATCAATTTGGTTGGCGGATGTTCCACCAGGCATAATCCATGTTGCTTTGTGTATGTCGTGGTGTGGGAAAAAAGTTGAGCGATGATCATGTTTTTTCCACTGGCAAACTTGAAAATATTTTTTATTGGTGTTTTGATAGTGAATATTTATCAATGGTTCCTAATAAAAGTTCTTCTTTGCCAATTTTAGCATTCATATCTCCTATTACAATCTTAATGTCATTTCTCCCTTAGCTGTCATATACTTCCTCTTTATGTTCATAAAAATCTTCTTTTATTTCCATGCTATGTTCTTTTGGGCTATGTATGTTAATGATTGAGAGGTTAAAGAATTTTGATTTTATTGTTAGTGTACATATTCTCTCATCCACTGCTTTAAAATCTAATATGGCATCTTATTGTCAACTATAAAAGCTACTCCAAACTCTTTTTTCCGCTATACAGTGTGTCCCACAATTAATTGGACATTAGCTAATGGGTGACAGCTGACATCAAAATAAAGCGTTTGAGTTTAAATTGCTTAGGCAAAATGTTGCTAGTTTTCGTTCTACAGGGTGTTTCATTAATATTTTTTATATTATTTTTAGTGATATTTTGGGATTTAAGTGAAATTTGGTATCTTGCTATCATTTAGTATGCTTAATATTAAAATTATATTAGTTTTACCATTGCCACTAGGTGGCGCCCCCTACTATAACATTAGTTCATTAATGTGGCCATAATTTTTTGTTAGCCCTGTATAAATATTCTAGCAAAAAAAATATTCTTGTTTCAAATTAAAAAAGTACACCGTTTTCGAAATAAACTTATTTTTTAGAGACGTGCATAACATGAAAAAATTTTACAAAAACTACGTAAATTCAAACATTATTCAAAAGTCTTAAATACCAATGAATTTTAAATGTATTAATAGTAGATAATTTTGCAAACAAAATGCATATGATTGAAACAATTATTTTTTTTTATATAAAATAAACGTAGTAGTTTGTTAATGATACGCATATCTGTATACCATTTTTCACATAAAAATGCTTGCACTTCATTGTAGCATAGCAATGGCTACGAACATTAATAAAGGTAGGTTTGGTGCCTCTATTTAAGATATACAAATCTTTTTTAATAATATAGTCATAAAGAGACTTACCTCGAGAGTTGTTATCTCTGCTGCCCCAGCCTAAATGGTGGGAGTGTGAATCGCAGCCGATAAGTTTTACCTTTTGACTGAGACAATGGTCTACCAGATCTTCCAATTCCTTTGTTGATGGTAGGATGACTGCATGAGGGTAGGTAGACCGATGCTAGTATCAACTCTCTATTTTTGCCCTTTCCCCATGGGCATTTCACTTTAATCGCAGTTACGTCTGAGGTGCAAAACTGCGCCATGGGGGAGGCTTTAGTTTTTCTGGGAATATATATTGCTGTTCTCGGTTGTTGATTCCTTGGTAAGCTGAAAATATGACCATTTAGACTCCTAAGACCAAATATTTTGGTCTTAATTATCCAAGGTTCTTGGATTAGTGCTATTGCATCCTCCGTTACATCCAGGCGGCGACATAGTATCGCCGTTGCCACCTTTTTGTGTTGGAGGTTGCATTGAATAATAGTAACCTTATTTTTCCGACGCCTTGCCCATGGCTTAGGTATCGTTGTGGATCTTATAGGTGTCCATTTCCTCCTCGGTTGAGAAGGGAGCAGCCTTACTGGTTTCGGAGCCTCCTCTGCAGAGTTCGTCGATCATCATCTGATGATCTTCTCCCTGCTATGGGACTAGGGGTGTCTCAGTCTCAGCAACCGACGTCGGCTGCCGAGTGTGTCCTTTAGGATCATTTTTTACCTCATGGTGGAAGGTGCACCATCTCGCAACTGCCATGTCTGGATTTTACGCCGTTAACCTCCGCAGCACTCTTTCTGGGTCATTATAGGTGCTATTAGCATCCTCCGGGATTCATGAGAGGCTTTGGTAAGTTTTGGGAGCTTATCCTGACTGACAACAGCCAGTGATGCTTTCTCCCACGGTTTGAGGTCAGCTGGAGCCTTTTCCAGCCATGCAAGCGCCCCGTCGTCATCAAAGACTACTCTGATGATCTCACCCGAGTAAGTCCACGATTTGAACGTGGGTGCTTTTACCTGGCTGCTGGAGGTGGACAAGATTGTTCTGTCCAATTCCTCGATCAGGCTTTATTTAACACTTTATACACTTTTGCCACACGCTGAACTGTCAATAAAATTTGAAGTATTCCCGTATCAGTTGCGTACAAATGTCTAATATATTTAATTAAAATTATTATTTTGTGGAATAGAGTTATTTCATAAAATTCATATTATTAATAATAACAAATGCTTTTTGGTGGCAACGCAGCGCTAAGCGTATAAATATTAAATTGTATTTGCTCCTGTATTAAAACTGATTTTTCGCGAAGTGCAGAGTAAATCAATTATATCTAAAGTATAATGTAGAAAGTTAAGTAAGTAATCTTAGCGCATAGTGAACAATAATAATCAAAACATTAAAAGAGTGTTCGAAATTGGCAAAAATACCAGGTAAGAATAAACACATAAGTAATAAAAAAGTCACCAATATTGGCTTGAACTTGGTTGAACCTTGATTGATTGGGAAGCGGTGTTGTCAAGTCTACAGCGACGTCAAGTAACTAGGGAGGCTCGAAATAGTATATACTGCTCAATACAATTATTAACATAAATAAAGAAAATAAAGTAAGACGTTACACTGAGAAGGGTTGAGCTTCAGAGGAGACGATCCGGGCGAGACTTTTATCGCGGTGAAACAAAATATTTTTAATATGCAGAAAAGATAAGGACAAATATCGTTTTCGAATTTCGATCTCGAAACTGACGGTACCATAACAGACGAAAACGACAGGAAAAGAAAGATGATCAAGAGGAAGAGTTACAACGTGCTTTCACCAAAAGTCGCAAAATCGGGAGATCTTCCATCAACAAAAAAGAGAAAATGGAAGAAATGTACAAGAAATTATGAAAATATGTATCAAGGACAAAGTGACAGCTTTTAATCCTATCTCTGATAGGATGTGTTCAATACGAATTAAAAGTAAGAAAAGGAATTAGAGTATAATCAATATTCATGCACCGTCAGAAGACAAGGACGACGAAATAAAAGATCTTTACTATGAATAGTAATGGTTGATTGTAATGCTAAAGTGGGAAAAGAACCTCTGTACACTTCAGTAACTGGCAACTATAGTAAACACGAAGTAACAAATGATAAAGATCAAAGACTTGGATTTGCCATGGAGAAAAACATGGTGGTGAGGAGCACACAACTAAAACGAAAAGAGATATAGAAAGGTACGTGGGTTTCTCCAGATGGAAGGAGGTGAATCAAATAGATCATGTCATGATTGAAAGTAAGTACATTATATGAATATCATTCAGAAGGTAAGAAGTATGAGAGGAGCTGAAATCGACTCGGACCATTACCTCGTTAAAGTCACATATAGGAGGAAGCTGGAGGAAAAAGAGAAATCGAACAATAAAACGAAGAGAAAGTACAATATTGAAAAACTTAAGGAAGTAGAAATAGAAAATAAATATGAAGAAGAAATAAATAAAATTCTACAACAATGTGACCAAAATTTACAGACAGATCAAGCCTGGGAACAAATTAAATCTGCCGTAGGAGAAGCTAGCGAGAAAATAGTTAAGTGTGACTCCAAGAGAAGTACAAACAAATATTGGTTTGACGAAGAGTGTCAGGCGATAGCAAAGGAAAAGAAGAAGATCAGACAACAAATATTAACAGATAATAGAGAGTGTAAAAAACAAGAATATAGAATAATTTGAGGAAGATTAAAAGCTCCGTGTAAAAGGAAAAAGAGATACCACAATGAGTTGAAATTAAAAGAGATAGAAGAGAAGTTTCAAAACAAAGAGGTGAGGTCGTTCTATCAAGAAGTTAAAAAGATGGGAAAAGGTTACCATAGCCACTGTAGTTATATGAAAGGTAAAGACGGAAATTTAATTAGCGATCCGGCAGAAATAATGACGGAATGGAAAAAACATTTTGAAGAATTATTAAATGGTGAGGAGGACCACGAAGCAGTAGACAACGGGACAGTTGGAGAAGATGCGATAATTGAAAGGCAGCCTACACAGGAGGAGGTGGTGATAGCAATAAAAGAAATGAAAAATAACAGAAGTCCTGGTAAAAAAAATGACATATGCATAGAAATGATCAAGTTTGGTGGAGAACAACTACAAAGAAAAATATATCAGCTACTAGTGCAAGTATGGGAAAAGGAAATAATGCCATCGGAGTGGTGTGAGGTCCGCATATGCCCTCTGCATAAAAAAGGAGACAAACTGAAGTGTGACAACTATAGAGGTATAGCCTTACTAGACACGGTAAACAAAATCTTGGCAAGAATATTTAGAAATAAAATAAATTGCTAGACGGAAAAAAATCTACATGAGTATCAGGCCGGCTTTAGAAAGGGCAGATCTACTGTAGACCAAATCTTCTCATTAAAGGAGATTCAAACGACTTGGTATGAAGGTAAAGTTCCCCTGCATGATTTGTTTGTGGATTTTAGACAAGCATATGATAGAGTCAAAATGTATCGAGCAATGGAACATTTGGGTATACCAAAGAAACTGATACGGCTACTTAAAATGATATTAAATAACTCTACGTGTGAAATTGCTTTGCAGGGTCACATATCAAATTAATTTACGGTTGCAAAAGACTTGAGACAGGGAGATCCTTTATCCACTACATTACTTAGTGTTAGAAACTGTAATCAGAAAATGCAGCATGAAGGTGGAAGAAACGATCATGAAAAATAAACACTAGTGCTTGGCATTTGCTGACGATCTAACGATCCTAGCAAAAACCGAGAAAGAATTAAGAAGAGTTGTGAAGAAAATCATCGAAGACGCACAAAAATTCGGATTAGATCTAAATGAAGACAAAACCAAATATATGATCATGGGAAGGACAGAAGGGAAAAAGACGACTTTAGTGTGAGGTCTGTAAGTGGTAAAACCTATAGTTTTGAAAGGGTGGACAAATTTGAATAACTGGGTGTAGTTTTCGATGAAAATGGACAAGAGAAATAGGAGCTCAAAGCCAGAATAGCAAAAGGGAATAAAAAATTACGTAGTTTAAGAGCCTTACTGAACTCAAAATACGTTTCTAGACAAGGTAAACTCAGAATATATAAAACAGTAATTCGACCCACAGTAACATATGCCGGTGAGACATGGACATTAAATAAGAAGGGAGAGGATACTCTGGAAAGATCGGAAAGGAAAATATTGAGACGCATATTCGGAGGACGGAAGACAGAAGATGGTTGGGAGAGAAGAACCAACAATGAATTAATGGCTTTATACAAAGAACCTATCATTACCAAGTTCGTCAAGTCACAAAGAATCAGATGGCTGGAACATGTGGAAAGAATGACAGCAAACATAATGCCTAAACTAGTAATAACCAGAAAACTAATCGGCCCCAAAAGAAGAGGTAGACCCAGAACGAGGTGGATTAGTAAAGTGAAGGAAGACCTTAAACACGTGAAGGTGAGGGACTGGAAAAAAAAAGCACAAAATAGAAGCGAATCTAGAAATATTGTCCACCAGGTCCTTCAGAGTAGTTAAGAATGTTGTATAAACATATTTAAGTTAAAGTTTTGTTTAAAATAATTGTAATTAGTTAATATTAGGATTATGTTTAAAAATGCCCTAGGCTTTAACGGCCTGTTGTGCGTAAAAATAAAATAACAAATGTTTTTGGTTATTTAATCAATATAATTCTAAAATTTCCAATATAATGATGATTACATTTTTCTGATTATTACACCATGTTGACGCCTATGAAAGATCTAGCAGTTCCTTATGGGTTTCGTATTATTAGTTGTGTTAGGAAAATTTGAGCTCTAAGGTTGACGTTCTGGAAATTTTAAATATAAGTGAGGTCACTTTATATAACTTGTGACTTGCAAGCATTTTAATATGAAAAATGCTATATTTAATTTTTTGCAAATTAAGCAGGTATGTAGGTATGCTGTGAACTTAATGGCAAAGTCAAGGCGTAAGTACGAATTTCGTTACTATTTGTTATCAAAGTGCAGTGTTAGTTTATTATATTATAAAAAAAGAACATGTGTGTACTTTGTACGCAGGTAAGAAGTTATACTTCTATTATATGATTTCAACGAAATAAATATATTTTAAACAGTTTATTTTTTATTGTTGTTCTTCTTAGATAATCTTGATCGATATTATCCCATTCTACGGTTAACAACCGTTGCAGGTCCTGAAAATTAGCTGGCGTCACATTGCATTCTATAACGATGGACCCAAATATGTTCTATTGGATTTAAGTCTGGGCTGTGCGCTGGCCAATTCAAAACTTGCAAATTTATCTCTTGAAAGTACTCGGTAACGATTCTTGCGACGTGTGGGCGTACGTTGTCATGCATTAAAATAAAGTCATTACCAATAAATGGGGCGTAAGGAACAACATGCATCTCCGAAATTTCTCTAATGTACCTATCAGCAGTTAAGGATTCTCCATCTAGCTGTACCAATTCGGTTTGATCCCTAAGAGATATTCCTCCCCAGAGCATAATAGATCCTCCTCCAAAGTTTGTTGCCGGTCTTAGGTTGCATTAAAAATAACGCTCTCCATCTCGTCTATAAACTAGTATATATTGATACGAAGTGTATAAACAAAATCTTGACTCGACCGTAAAGAGTATGTTACCCCAGTCGTCGATATTCCAGTTTAGGTGCTCTCTTGCAAATGTTAGACCTGCTATACGGTGTTCCCTTGTAAGTCTCGAGGCAGTGGCAGCTACTCTGGCCCTAATTCTAAGATGTGCCTAACAGTTTCTGAAGACACACGTACATTTCGAGTCTCGTCTAACTCATGTTGAAGTTGTCTTGCGGTCACATGTCTTCGACGCAAAGCCTGAAGGACTAAAAATCTATTGTCCACATGCGTAGTTGCTCTTGGCCCACCTGTTACAGCTCGTCTTTCATAAAGACCAGTCTCTTGGTACCTTACTACCACTCGTGATACTGTCGACCAATTAACACCCACTAAATTTGCCACATATCTCTGATTCCTTCCGTCTTCAATGAGAGAAATTATTCTAACCACTTGATCTCTCGTTAAATTTAAATTTATATTGTCACGACCTTCCATACTCAATATTTATTACAAAATTTAAAATTAAACGCAAACTGTATACATTTTTCAAAAGTAAAATAAAGACTGATAATATAAAAACCAGACAAAAAAGCAATTAACATTTTTTTTTTCTTAAACAGTAAGCTATATTTACAAATTTCTCTTTAAATATTTATTTTAGTCTTAATATTCTTAAGGGTCAGAAAGAAATAATTTAAATTAACCAAATGCTGTCAGAAATATTTTTAATTTTATAATTGATGCGATACTTTTTTAGCGGAGTATACTTATAAGTTTTCTAAAAATATTCTTAAATAATACGGAAAATAAAAAAAAAGTAAGCAAGACAATACATGACATGTTCCTAAGCTGTTTTCGAGCGACAACTGGTGTAAGCCAGTGTGCTTAAAATTCATACTAAAGTAAATTATTTTGATACAGTGAAATCGTTTTACCCTGTCGTATTTCGGATTAACGCCCGAAAAATAATTTATGACTCTAGTTACAGCCACTCTGTTAGGCTTTCCCTTTTCTACCTGCTTTGTGGTACCGAACCTCCTGCTGGTCGGCTGTAGTAATTGAGGATAAATAAAGAGAACCGCTGACTACCTGAGGCAAATCTGAACAGACACTTTTATTACTTATGTGACAGGCTAAAACGATCCTACTTTAGATTATATCTACAAATAAAATTAAGATTGTCTTTTAGTCGCCATTTCATCATAGTTTAATATCTATTATCCTATTTCCGATGAAGACAAATTCAAAAACACAAAAATTATAAAATATATTTTTTTCACACTTTAAAAATACACACTTACTCAAAACTGGTACACTTTATTTTCCCAATGTAAACCTGTGTTCAGAAATCAATTCATTGTTGCCATTACAGATAACGGAATTGCACTAAATCTAAATAAAAAAATAACGTTCAAAAATGTATAAAATTTTTAGATAGGTATTATTTTATCATTAACAACAAAAAACCGTATCTAAGAAATTAAATAAGCAGAGATAGGGTTGAGTTATTATCCAAAATGTTTGAAGGATCTTTAAACCTAAGGTATTGGCACAGCGAACATTGGAATGCATCTACTGTAATTTTATACTTCAATTACCTACCGAACTCGAACTGTATTCTGTGTCAATTAAGCTTTGTAATAGGCAAACTACCAAGATTAATTTAATATTTATTACAAGAACGATAAAAAACGTGAAAAGCTTCTTAAATTATACTTTATCCTATGTAATATAAACTGTAAACTATTCGGGGCGAAAAAACGCTTTTCAAAACGTAACAATTACAATCCAATATCTCAATGTAATGTTTTATTATAATAATTTGAAGATTGTCTAAATTGATTATCTGTCATTATTTTTGAATTGAAATATTTTCATAAATTGTTATAAAACACAAAGCAATGTATGGGTACTTAATTGAGACGATGGAAAATTACAAAATTAATATGAGAATTTTTTAGGATGCATGTTTAAACAAATTTAATGTGACTGACTGATCGAGAGTGCTCGATAATGTTTTAGTTTTAGTATACTTAAAGCGGTCTGTCACACAGTCCTGCTTTTAGCTGGTTTTATATAATATTTTCGTTGAACTGGCAAAAGTGCCCTAGAAATTAGAATGACACATGTGAAAAGACCAACGTACACAACTTAAAAAACACTATTTTGGATCATAAGAGTTGTACCAGTTATTTATGACGCGAACGGTACTTCATACTGTCATTTTATAAAAATTCACTCTCAACATTTTTCCCAATTGCACCTAAACTTCAAAATAATGAACTAACATTCAATTCTACACAAATAAGGTAACTAGTCTTCTTTCACATCAAACAAGTACACCGTTTTCGAAATAAACGTATTTTTTTAATGATGCATGTCTATTTAATTTTTTGCAAAACAAGTATGCTGTGAACTTAATGGTAACGTCAAGACGTAACTACGAATTTATTTATTATTAGTTGTCAAAGTGCAGTGCGAGTCATTATTTGTCAAAGTGCTATTAAGGTTTTTATAAACCACTTAAGGTAAAATGCCACGTCATAGTAAATTTTCTATTGTAGAAATTCGCGATATGATCTGTTTGTATGCCCAGGAAAATTCTTGTTCTCGTAAAGCAGCTCAACGCTATTTCGAAATTCATCCCACTAGAAAGCATAAAACTATGAGATCATTATTCAACAGATTAGGCGAAACGGTCATTTCATCCCAAAAACAGGAATGCTTTAAGACCCAGAGTAATTGATATGGATGATGAAATTGTTGTGCGTGTTGCAGAAGATCCAGAAACCAGTACAAGACTTGTTTCTGCGGCCCCTGGTATAAGCAAATCTACGGTGTCAAAAATAATAAAAGCAGAATTTATGTATCCGTATAGTTTTACTCCACTACAGAATATTTTACCATAGGATTTTCCAGCAAGCATCCGATTTAGTCACTTTATGATAGGGCGACATTTAGACCTATGCGACAGAAAATCCTCATGCATTTCAAGAACATCATTTTCAACATGAGTTTTTCATAAATATCTGGTGTGACATATCTTGTTACCAATTAAATTAGGGAAAGCTAGGGAAAAGCTAATTGTTACGAATAAAAATGTAGAGAGCTAATTGTTGCAAATGAGAAAAGGAAAAGCCTGAAATGGTGAAGCCACTATTAGAAATTATATAAGAGTTATGGTTAAATAAAATTTAAAATTAATTAACAATAATTATTTAAATAAAAAGGTTAAATAACCGGGAATGTAACCAATACAAAAGAAAATATAAAATCTACTGGAAGCACGGCAATAGAATAGGCTTAGCTCAAGAGAATGAGAGTTGTGCTCAGAGAGGAGGTTTGCTTGCCTGTAGTAACTTAAGGTTAAATCAGCTCAATCGATGCGAATCCAGAGACGTCAAATCAGAGATTACACAAACTATGTACTCAAACTACAACCCACGTGCGATGCCTTTATTGATAGTACAAGAGTACACTCTCAGAAATTAATCGACGGTCATGACAATGTTACTTACAGAAGTCACCCAGTCCAAATTCCATTCAATTGCTGCAAACACTTCCCAGATAAAATCCATCTTCTCGACTTAAAACCACTGAAGCTTAGCAAGATCAATACTGACGACCTCGAGATAGCCCATCACAAACTCAATCGGTATTCTGAAGAACTCGATAAACTAATCAATGAACCGTTTGTCAACAAACATCTGAGCTGGTTCACCATTTTTACCATAGTTGTCATTGTAACTCTTGTTGTTCTTTATGTTATATGTAAATGCAGATCCAAGAGAAGATACAGGATAGGAATTGGCAATACCAATAACAATGACCATCCGCCCTCTCCACCAAGACACCCAGAGGCAGCCTTCACACGGAATTGGAGGAAAATCCTTCCAAGACGAAGACCCAGTATCCACCTAAGCGACGCCTAGACGAAGAAGAGCAGATCCAACTGAATACCAATAAACAGACAGTCTAAAAGTTGCTGCCACGCATCAACTTTCATCTAAAAGGGGGAGCTGTTATATGCATTGTACCAACTGATGTTCCTTATCACGACGATTCCCAGGGTATCAGGTTCCACTTCCAACAGCCTGAGCCGATAAGAATCCTTGCAAATGCAGTACCAGCAGAGTCAGCGGGACCCAAGCTTTTTACACGTTCCCACTGAGTCAGCATTTAGTAATACTATAAAACCGCTTGTCGCTCTTAATTCAGCATTCAGTATATTTTTGTAGTTCATTCATTATATTTTATATTTTATTCATTTTTAACACCTAACTTTGATAATTGTATTTTGTATTAAATAAATTTTTTAAAAAGTCAAAAAAGTGTTTCGTGAATATGTATATATATTATATATATATATATATATACATATATATATATATATATATATATATATATATATATATATATATATATATATATATATATATATAATAGCGTATTTTGTTAAAAAAATAGATTTCATCAGATTTGGTAGATGATTTTGAAAATATTACATTATGCAAAACATTTCTATATATATATATATATATATATAATATATATATATATATATATATATATATATATATATCCGCATACTGGGGTCACGAGCCGCATTAAGTTTTATTTATTTAAGACCGTGACTAGATAAAATTCCAAGTGTTTCATATATGGTTGAACTCGTATTGAAGTGAAGATTCCGATAATCCATACAATATATATATATATATATATATATATATATATATATATATATATATATATACATATATATATATATATATTATATATATATATATACATATATATATATATATATTATATATATATATATATATATATATTATATATATATATATATATATATATATATATATATATATACAGTATTTTTTATGATTACATGGTTAATTTTGGATGGTTGTATTTAAAAAACTAAAGTGACTAATGATATCAGAACAATGGTAAATCTGGCAACATTGCAAGCATCAAATTTGAAATCTCCATAATGCAGAATAGGCATTTTTTCCCGGATTTGTACTCTGTATATAACCATTATACAAAACCATATCAAAAGCAGTTTGGAGTAAAGATAAGCAAAAAAGCAAGAATGATACGATCATATCGAGATAATTATGGACAGACAATTGGGGCGATTTACTAGTGAAATTCTGATCTTAAGAACGAAAAAAGAAAAAAAAACATGAACATTTTTTAGCTGTTTTTAACATGCATTAACTTTATCTTTAGATATATGTAATATATGTTGTCTTGACTACATTAGACAATGTATACTTTTAATAGTTTTTTGTAATGTGCGTGTTCTTTTTAAAATAATTCTTGAGTATATTGTTACTTTATGTTCTTACCTTTTACCCTTTTTCACTTATTGTAGCTGGATGACTAAGTTTAGATTCCGGCTGGTTTTGTGTAGATTTGCTAAAACTAGTTCTGTATTTAGTCTTTGTTTTTAACAATATTTTCTTGTTAAAGCTTCTAATATAATTTGTAATGACATTTTACAATTTAGTGCAGAACTTTATCGTAGAGAACCTAGTAACCAAAACTCTTCTAGTCAGTATTATAAGCGTCTTTATATTTACAAAGATACATTTCATGGGAAGTAGAGAATAACGAAGAAGTTTTGCTCTTTTTATTAATATAGTAACGTTCTATAAAGTGAAACTTAATATAACCACCACCAAAGAAAATGTATATAAATGTTTAATAGTATATGATTTCACTGATCAGTTATAGGCCAGGTAACGAAGCACTAAGCCTACCAATTTTCTTCAACAAGGTGAATCGCCATGCAATTTTTTGCATTTGCAGCACTTCTAAAATACATGGAAAAGGAAAAATTTGTTACTCGGCAAATATCGACAGAAATCAGTTAAATTTTGTTACTCGGGTGCTTTCGGGGTCGCTGAACACGAATATGATAATGAAGATGGTCCTCGAGCTACCTGGCGCCCAGGGTCGACCTCACCTGCTGGAGTATGATAATTTCATTCTAAATCAGTTGACAGTCATTACTTGGTATCCACGGTGAACCTCGTCTCATGGAGTGATACATTTTATTATCTCATGAGAATTGTAAAAGATGGCAAAAATCGCGCAACGGTTATTATTTAACAGCTTTATAGAAACTGACTTCATTTGCTGCAAAATGCAGAAGTTGCATACGAAAGCTGCAATCTTCCTCTTTAAAAGGCATTTTTGTTGATAGGACACTTTGATCAAAAGATATCAAATTTTTACTGTCGAGTTGATATACATTTTATTAAAAAAAAAAATATTTCGCGCACATAACTGCCATTCAAATTCGCTGGTCGCCTCAAGTGTTGTTTCTGAGAGGACGGTTCATTGTACAGAAAAGTGCTAATCACCATTTTTGTTAAATTATTTCAGCTACTTTTGTTGTTTGATACATTTTTTTCTACTGCGTACATATTCTTGGCAAATCGATATTTCCCCTTTCTCACCCTACGATCTTACGAGTAGGATCTCCCTATGATCCTAGTTATAGGAGAAGGCCGGGGGTAGGAATGGCAATCTTCTTTGCATCTTTTTGAGGTCCCAAAATTGACATTCTCAGCAATATTCAGCTTGTTCGTCTCGTTTTTAGATATCAAATCTGACGATTGGACTACGGATATGTTAAGCAATGGATATAGAAAGTTTCTTCCTTTCTATCTCCATTTCAATGAACAGTGGAATGGTAATGAACAAAGATATAATTAACAAACAAAATTATGTACAGGTGTGTATCTAGGCAGTAATACGAATGAAAGCTGGAATCCAGCTGTAAAAATAAAAAGACAAATAGAATGAGCCCAAGAAACATTTTTCAAAAATGAGAAACGTTCTTTGCAGCCACAATATTAGTATGGACCTTCGAGTTAGAATGCAATATTGTTATACTTTTCCGTACTACTATTTAGAGTTAAAACGTAGACTTAAGTCAGGCCATGCATAAATGCTTGGAAGCCGTTGAGATATGGGTATACATCACAACCGATTTATATGATAAAAAGACAAAATAGGCCATGAAAATAATCAAAAAAGTACCCTCTTTTTGACACTGAACCGTCCAGGCAAACGACAGTTGTTTTGAATAGTATCGACTTCTGTAACAAAGACCTGTATAATTGATGGATTCGACCGTTACTTGATGGAAATTCATTTTATGTAACAATAAAACACTGAAAACTTTGTTTTCAAACTTCCACAAAATTTATTTTAACTCTTATCACTACAGCTGTTTCGGCTGATTGCCTTTCCCAAGTAATCTATTTTTGGAGAGACTATAAATTGTAAACGCATGCCAAAAATAGATCACTTGAGAAAGGCAATCAGCAGAAACAGCTGTAGTGATAAGAGTTAAAATAAATTTTGTGGAAGTTTGAAAACAAAGTTTTCAGTGTTTTATTGTTACATAAAAACCTGTATGTTTCCTGCAGCAAATTTTTTTGGATTAGTTAACAAATTAAGGTCAAAAAACGGTAAATTTTACCCTCTTTCGTCTATCACCAAAAAATGAAGCGTAATATGAAGAGTAATAAACTTATATCATATAAAAACCTTCAAAATGGCGATTTTCAAATGCTTTTATCCCTAATTTGTTACTTAGAAAGTGGCAAAATAAGATAGAAATTTCGGTTTTTTATAAATATTAATAACTTTTTTTAAAAATTAACGTAGAAGCTTTATATTACACGGAACGTTGGGTCTTGTAGTGCTTAAAATACATGATCAAAATTTAAAAGCGATCGGTCAAATTGTTGATTGTAAAATTTATTTGATTAGTTTATCCCAAATTAATTTTTTGTTGCAACAATTTAAGTCAGAAAGTGATGAAGTTATAGTAATTCTATATATCTATATAAAAGAAGGCTCATTCTATTAACTTTATTAAAAGAATAGAGAAAAATGATTCTAAATATTGCAAAATTATACAATATAATTTTAGCTATTTACTTACAAACAATTACAATAACTTTTTAACTGTTTTTTACAGGAAAATTATTTTTTCATATTTGGAAAGCTGGCATTTTTCTACAAATTAAAAAAAACAAAAAGTTGTCTTTATACAAATTGGGACGAAGTTAGTCCCTTTTTTAATTGACAGCAGCATTGTTTATTACAATTCAGAGATCTAATCAGCGGCATTTGTAACAACACACTTTAAAGGTTTAATGTGCAAAATTCGAACAAGATTGGTTACCTTTTTAAATAGGTTGGACATTAAATTAAAAAAAAATATATATGAAATGAAAGCTTAAGTCAAGTAGTTTGAAAATGCGCAATTCATTTTTGATTTTATATTGCAAAATTCAGTTTAAAATATCCATAAACAAATTGATATACCGTTGCCTTTGACTGCTTTTTTACTGTAATTTTTTAGCATCACATTCTTTCAATTAAAATTATATTCAGCTTATGGGTAAAAAATAAACAATGTGTTTTGAACGTTAAAATTTAGACGTTCGTCAAGTCTATATATCCCGAAACGCAACCGTATATCAATTTGTTTATGGATATTTTAAACTGACTTATGCCATATAAAATTAAAATAGACGCCCATTTTGAAACTAATGGACTTAAGCTTTCACCTCATAGTTTTTGTTTTTTATAATCAATGTCCAACCTATTGAAAAAATGGTATCAAAAAATGTTAAAATTCGCTTTTTTTTTTCGGCAATTTTTTTTTTCATAAAATCTATTATAAATAAATTATTTACAACCTTTATTGAAGAATATATTAGTCATAAATATTTATGTTTTATAATAAAAATTTCCTCTAATAAGAGTAAAAAAATAAGAAATTAAAAAAAAAAGTTAATGTTTAAACCAATTGATGGTAGAAAAAGATGTAAAATTACCTCAAATAATACTAAAAAAATAAAAAATTTAAGCTTTGTGGACGATTCCATTGATCCAAATCCAAATGACGCCAGTCAGATCTCTTAATTGTTATCAACAAAACTGCTGTCAATTTAAAAAGAAGGGACAATTTCGTCCCAAATTGTCCTAAGACAACATTTTCTTTTTATAGAGGACATTTAGCCCAAATTGACGCATAACCTCAAAATTCCATAAGACGTCAAAAATTGTGTTTTGGTCATAACTCGCTTTTTTTACCAATTTATATATATATATATATATATATATATATATATATATATATATATATATATGTATGTATGTATATATATATAAGAGTAAGAAAAAAAAAAAAAAACTGTGTGACTCATTTGGAAAAAATATAACACTGTTTTTGATGGGTTGGAGTCAATAAAAGGGGCTATTTGTTGACTATTTTTTACTCGAGCTTTCAATTGTGATTACAATTTTTATCAAGAGCTTCTAAAAAATACAAAATGTCTTACAAAGTTGAACTAGAAATAAAAAATTTTTTGTTAACTCACCAAATAAAATTAGTTTTTTATATAAAACTACTGCTTACATAATAAATACAAAAAATATTAATAAAAAAATGTCTTATTCTAATAAATGTTTCTCTGAAAAATTTAGATGAAGTTTCTTAAGAAAAAAATTGAATTTATAAACAAAAATAGAATAGCTACAACCAGCCTAAAATGTCATAAATACTAACTTAAAAATTTTATTTTTGACATATTGTCAAAAATAAAATTTTGTTTAAAAAATTCTTCTTTGTTTAGTAACAAAAAAGAAGAAGTTCTTTTAAATTTATTACTTTCATTACATAAAATTTTAATATTATCAAAATCCATAATATGGTCTTTGTCGATTACATGCTCTGCCAAAGCACAAGATGGTTTCTTAATTCTACAATCACTCTTGTGAGAAATAATGCGATTTGAGAGATTTCTTCCAGTCTCACCAATATACTCAGCTTCACACTGAGTACAAACAATGCTGTATACTACATTTGTTTGATCTAATTTGTCTATAGGATATTTAGTTTTGGAATATAAAGATGAAATAGTTTTGATGTTCTTTGTTGCTATTTTTATATTGTCAATAACCTTTAATGTTTGTATTAATTTAGGAGTTAATGATGGTATAAAAGGTAGTGAATGATAATATATGTTTTGATTGTTGGATACAGTGTTTTGAGATTTAGCAAAAAATGGTGTTAAGTTATTTATATTTAATAAATTAGAAAAAAGCATCCTATGTAGCATATCAGGAGGATAAGAGTTTTCAATTAAAATATTTTTTAACAAATGAAGATCTTCTTGTAGGTAGTCTGGATGAGAAAGTTTTAAAACACGTTCCTTT
The DNA here is from genome assembly GCA_918026665.1 of Diabrotica balteata. NCBI lineage: Eukaryota > Metazoa > Arthropoda > Insecta > Coleoptera > Chrysomelidae > Diabrotica > Diabrotica balteata. Next base: position 82,643,564 of record OU898279.1, read on the forward strand.
AATCCTGTTATAAGGTTCATTTTCATTTTATTTGGATGATTAGAGTAATAGCTTATAAATCTATTACTACATATGGGTTTTCTGAACCATCTAGTTTTCAACATATTGTCTGTATTTCTTACAATTCTCATGTCAAGGAATGGTAGAGAATTATCTACCTCTTCCTCAACTGTAAATTGTATATGTTGATTATGATTGTTGAAAATGTTGACTGTTTCAAGAATTTTGTGTTTAGGAAGTGCCAAAACTAGATCATCTACATATCTTTTGATAAATGGAATGAAAAAAGTGCAATTATTGATACAATCACTAATAACATCATCCATGACATAGCTACTTAGAATGGGTGAAAGACTAGATCCCATAGGGCTACCAAAAATTTGTTTATAAAAAACACCATTAAATATAAAAATATTAGAATCAAAAACAAAGTTGATGAGTGTTTTAAAATGTAATAAGTCAATATTAGTATGTTGCGAAATCTCATTCCAATGTTTTTCAACACTACTTATGATTAAATTTAAAGGTAAATTAGTAAAAAGAGATGTTACATCAAAACTAACTAAAACATAATTTTGTGGTAATTGGAAATTATTAATGAAAGAACTAAAATCAAATGAATCTTTTATGTAAAAATTGTTGTTTAAATTTTAATAATAATTATATGTTGTTGTTGTAAAAATTATCTTAACCAATGCTTATAATTTAAACAACAATTTTTACATAAAAGATTCATTTGATTTTAGTTCTTTCATTAATAATTTCCAATTACCACAAAATTATGTTTTAGTTAGTTTTGATGTAACATCTCTTTTTACTAATTTACCTTTAAATTTAATCATAAGTAGTGTTGAAAAACATTGGAATGAGATTTCGCAACATACTAATATTGACTTATTACATTTTAAAACACTCATCAACTTTGTTTTTGATTCTAATATTTTTATATTTAATGGTGTTTTTTATAAACAAATTTTTGGTAGCCCTATGGGATCTAGTCTTTCACCCATTCTAAGTAGCTATGTCATGGATGATGTTATTAGTGATTGTATCAATAATTGCACTTTTTTCATTCCATTTATCAAAAGATATGTAGATGATCTAGTTTTGGCACTTCCTAAACACAAAATTCTTGAAACAGTCAACATTTTCAACAATCATAATCAACATATACAATTTACAGTTGAGGAAGAGGTAGATAATTCTCTACCATTCCTTGACATGAGAATTGTAAGAAATACAGACAATATGTTGAAAACTAGATGGTTCAGAAAACCCATATGTAGTAATAGATTTATAAGCTATTACTCTAATCATCCAAATAAAATGAAAATGAACCTTATAACAGGATTAAAGGAACGTGTTTTAAAACTTTCTCATCCAGACTACCTACAAGAAGATCTTCATTTGTTAAAAAATATTTTAATTGAAAACTCTTATCCTCCTGATATGCTACATAGGATGCTTTTTTCTAATTTATTAAATATAAATAACTTAACACCATTTTTTGCTAAATCTCAAAACACTGTATCCAACAATCAAAACATATATTATCATTCACTACCTTTTATACCATCATTAACTCCTAAATTAATACAAACATTAAAGGTTATTGACAATATAAAAATAGCAACAAAGAACATCAAAACTATTTCATCTTTATATTCCAAAACTAAATATCCTATAGACAAATTAGATCAAACAAATGTAGTATACAGCATTGTTTGTACTCAGTGTGAAGCTGAGTATATTGGTGAGACTGGAAGAAATCTCTCAAATCGCATTATTTCTCACAAGAGTGATTGTAGAATTAAGAAACCATCTTGTGCTTTGGCAGAGCATGTAATAGACAAAGACCATATTATGGATTTTGATAATATTAAAATTTTATGTAATGAAAGTAATAAATTTAAAAGAACTTTTTTGGAAATGGTTTGTATTAGCAAAAGTGATAATAATTTAAACAAAAGGTCAGAAATTCAAAATTTAAGCAAAATTTATAATTATATAATTTCTATTTAATTTATGCAGTCAGTAAAATATCACATTTTGAATTTTCCATGTATTTGTTACATTTTTTCGGGCATCTATCAATGGTGAATAAATCTTCTTCTTTTTTGTTACTAAACAAAGAAGAATTTTTTAAACAAAATTTTATTTTTGACAATATGTCAAAAATAAAAATTTTTAAGTTAGTATTTATGACATTTTAGGCTGGTTGTAGCTATTCTATTTTTGTTTATAAATTCAATTTTTTTCTTAAGAAACTTCATCTAAATTTTTCAGAGAAACATTTATTAGAATAAGACATTTTTTTATTAATATTTTTTGTATTTATTATGTAAGCAGTAGTTTTATATAAAAAACTAATTTTATTTGGTGAGTTAACAAAAAATTTTTTATTTCTAGTTCAACTTTGTAAGACATTTTGTATTTTTTAGAAGCTCTTGATAAAAATTGTAATCACAATTGAAAGCTCGAGTAAAAAATAGTCAACAAATAGCCCCTTTTATTGACTCCAACCCATCAAAAACAGTGTTATATATATATATATATATATATATATATATATATATATATATATATATATATATATATATATATATATATATATATATATGTATATATATATATATATATATATGTATATATATGTATATATGTGTTTGACTCGGAGTCAAACCCGGAAAACAACTGAAATCACATATAGCTCCCGCGGAAATTTCAAATCCAATATATGTATATATATGTATATATATATATATATATATATATATATATATATATATATATATATATATAAATATATATATATACCTATATAATATATATATATATATATATATATATATATATATATTTCGCCACTTTTTCGTCGGTTTCTATTATATTTCCAGTTGAGTTATTATTCAGCTACGTTGTTTCAAAAACTGAAATCGAGGCCTCAAGTTGAACCCTAGATTTGATCCTGTGAGCTACTTAAGCTAAGCAATATGAATCAAAAATTGATAATTTGATAAATAAAAGGGTTTTGTCATTATTTTGTTATTTTAATGGGTATTTAACTTGATACTCACATATGAAACATTTCCTGTGTGTAGGTATAGTTATTGGAAATGGTAATGAAACATATTCAATTTCTTTTTCTTCTTTAAGATTACTTTTAAATACTGAGCCAGAAGACTGAAAAAACGGATGGAATGTCGGAAGATTCTTGGCTACTTTTTACCTCTTGACTTTCACGTTTCAACTCTGAAGTCGACTTTGAATCAAATGAATACCTCCTGTAGCATTTTCTACATAAATAGCTACCTAGAGTACATGCGACATAAAAGAATAGATAATTTTTCAGCTTCGGATGCTGATTCAACAATGTTGCCAACAATTATTTCCTGGCACTTTATGAAAAAATCCCGCAACTTACACACTTTTTAGCTGCACTACCAGACGACATTCTGAGTCTGCAATGAATCATGTTTACATATCAAATGCATCGGAAATCTAAAATTACCATTAAAAAAATTTAAAGTAAGCCTTTATAAAATAAGCAAGACTAAAATATACTACACAATAATAAATAATAAATATATTTTTCGTACCCTAATATCATATGTACTTTTAATAAAAAATGGAAAAAAAAATATTAACATGAAAAAGTTCATTCTAGTTATTCATTATATTTTAATATCTAGGCAAATTACTATTATCAACATCTTCGATGGGATTATGAATTAAATCATAAAGTAAAAAGTTTAAATACACTACTTATTTTCCCCTAAAATAATAATAATATCGTCACCAATTAACACTTTGGGGTGCATTCTGTAACATTTTCATTAAATTTAAGAGGCCTTTAAAATTTAACTTTTAACGGTCCTCTTAAAATTTTAGGTAACATTGACATTTTATAAAAAATATTATAGAGGACCGCTAAAATATATTTTTTTTTTTTTGAGGAATGCTCTAAAACGTTTTCAATCAGATACGGCAACGTCGCATGTTGATCGTGTTTAAACTACTTGTAAGGTAGAAATTGACCAAAAACGGAGCGTCGGAGGCCAAAAACTTAAGAAAAAATAAGAAATTGACAGTCTGCTTGACTTTTTATTTGATTATTATTAAAAATATAGTGCTAAAGCAACGTAGCGCTAAACGTGTAAATATTAAATTGTATTTGCTCCTGTATTAAACCCGATTTTTTTGCGAAGTGCAGAGTAAATCAATTATATTTAAAGTATAAAGTGGAAAGTTAAGTAAGTAATCTTAGCGCATAGTAAAACAAACAAAACATCAACAGTGTCTTCGAAATTGGCAAAAAAACCAGGTAAGAGTAACACATAAACAATAAAAACGTCAGAAATATTGGGTTGAACTTGGTTGAACCTTGATTGATTGGGAAGCGGTGTTGCCAAGTCTACAGCAAAGTCAAGTAACTAGGGAGGCTCGAAATAGTACATACTGCTCAATACAATTATTAAAATAAATAAAGAAAATAAAGATAGATGTTACACTGGGAAGGGTTAAGCTTCAGAGGAGACGATCCCGGCGAGACCTTTATCGCTGTGAAACAAAATATTTTTCATGATCAAAGAAGATAAGGACAAATATCATTTTCGAATTTCGATCTCGAAAGTTACTACTCGTTACTACAACAGACGAAAACGAGAAGAAAAGGAGATCAAGAGGAAGAGTTACAACGTGCTTTTACCAAAAGTCGCAAAATAGGGAGATCTCCCATCAACAAAAAGGAGAAAATGGAAGAAAATGTACAAAACATTATGGAAATGATGACAGGAGTGAGTATAAAGATAGAAGATCAATCAAGAGAACTCAGCGAAATTCGTAGAAAACAAAAAGAATATAGAGAAGAAATAAGACAGTTAAGACAAGATAATGTAACATTTAGAGAAGAAAACACAAAACAAAAAAAGGTAGTTTTTCAAATAGACGAACGGCTTGAAAGTTTGGAAAATGGAAAAAGGCGTAAAAATATAATTATACAAGGCCTGAACATAGATACAAATGTCCCAGAGACTCTAAAACATGAAATAAAAAATTTTATGTAGAATTTTATGTAGAATTAACAGTCGATGTTCAAATAGAGAAGGTTGTGAAGCTGGAAGAAAAAGTCTGTCTGGTTGAGCTTGAAAAGGAAGAGGACAAAAGTGCAAGAACTAAGAAAGGAAGGGAGAAAAGTGAAAGTAGGATATAAGAAAATATATTCCGATCAGGAAATATGGCGCTGGGATGGCATGAACCAAACGTTGGTGGTAGAGACCAAAGCAAAAAACTAAGCACCAGCATGAAAAGGAAAGTAATGAAGACGAACAATGCAAAGAAAATGATTACGAACTATGAAAACGAAACAAGACAGTAATACAAAGGTAAAGCCGAAGAATGACAAGATACATTTAGCTACATGGAATGTCAGAGGAACCTTTTATGAAGGTGCGCTAAAAGAACTAATGAATGAGGCAAGGAAGTATAAAATCGATTTAATGGCTCTTCAAGAGACAAAACAATTAGGATCGGAAATAACTGATATAGAAGATATGGTGCTTTTCAAAAGTGGAGGTAAAGATAGAATGCTTGGAACTGGTTTTTTAGTAGCTGAATGTATCAAGGACAAAGTGATAGCTTTTAATCCTATCTCTGATAGGATGTGTTCAATACGAATTAAAAGTAAGAAAAGGAATTGGAGTATAATCAATATTCATGCACCGTCAGAAGACAAGGACGACGAAATAAAAGATCTTTACTATGAACAGCTAAATGATGAATACGAGCGCCTACCTAAACGTGATGTAAAAATAATAATGGGTGATTGTAATGCTAAAGTGGGAAAAGAACCTCTGTACACTGCAGTAACTGGTAACTACAGTAAACACGAAGTAACAAACGATAATGGTCAAAGACTTATTGGATTTGCCATGGAGAAAAACATGGTGGTGAGAAGCACACAACTAAAACGAAAAGAGATATACAAAGGTACGTGGGTCTCCCCAGATGGAAGGACGGTGAATCAAATAGATCATGTTATGATTGAAAGTAAATATATGAATATCGTTCAGAAGGTAAGAAGTATGAGAGGAGCTGAAATCGACTCGGACCATTACCTCGTTAAAGTCACATGTGGGAGGAGGCTGGAAGAAAAAGAGAAATCGAACAATAAAACGAAGAGAAAGTACAATATTGAAAAACTTAAGGAAGTAGAAATAAAAAATAAATATGAAGAAGAAATAAATAAAATTCTACAACAATGTGACCAAAATTTACAGACAGATCAAGCCTGGGAACAAATTAAAACTGCCGTAGGAGAAGCTAGCGAGAAAATAGTTAAGTGCGACTCCAAGAGAAGTACAAACAAAGATTGGTTTGACGAAGAGTGTCAGGCGATAGCAAAGGAAAAGAAGAAGATCAGACAACAAATATTAACAGATAATAGAGAGTGTAAAAAACAAGAATATAGAATTTTTCGAGGAAGATTGAAAGCTCTGTGTAGAAGGAAAAAGAGAAACCACAATGAGTTGAAATTAAAAGAGATAGAAGAGAAGTTTAAAAACAAAGAGGTGAGGTCGTTCTATCAAGAAGTTAAAAAGATGGGAAAAGGTTACCAAAGCCACTGTAGTTATATGAAAGGTAAAGACGGAAATTTAATTAGCGATCCGGCAGAAATAATGACGGAATGGAAAAAACATTTTGAAGAATTATTAAATGGTGAGGAGGACCACGAAGCAGTAGACAACTGGACAGTTGGAGAAGATGCGATAGTTGAAAGGCAGCCTACAGAGGAGGAGGTGGTGACAGCAATACAAGAAATGAAAAATAACAGAAGTCCTGGTAAAAATGACATATGCATAGAAATGATCAAGTTTGGTGGAGAACAACTACAAAGAAAAATATATCAGCTACTAGTGCAAGTATGGGAAAAGGAAATAATGCCATCGGAGTGGTATGAGGCCCGCATATGCCCTCTGCATAAAAAAGGAGACAAACTGAAGTGTGACAACTATAGAGGTATAGCCTTATTAGACACGGTATACAAAATCTTGGCAAGAATATTGAGAAATAAACTAAATTGCTACACGGAAAGAATCCTGCATGAATATCAGGCCGGCTTTAGAAAGGACAGATCTACTGTAGACCAAATCTTCTCATTAAAGGAGATACAAACGACTTGTTATGAAGGTAAAGTTCCCCTGCATGTTTTGTTTGTGGATTTTAGACAAGCATATGATAGAGTCGATAGAGTCAAAATGTATCGAGCAATGGAACATTTGGGTATACCAAAGAAACTGATCCGGCTAGTTAAAATGACACTTAATAACTCTACGTGTGAAATTGCTTGGTAGGGTCACATATCAGATCAATTTACGGTTGCAAAAGGCTTGAGACAGGGAGATCCTTTATCCACTACATTATTCAACTAAGTGTTAGAAACTGTAATCAGAAAATGCAGCATGAAGGTGGAAGAATGCTAGCAAAAACCGAGAAAGAATTAAGAAGAGTTGTGAAGAAAATCATTGAAGAAGCACAGAAATTCGGATTGGAACTAAATGAAGACAAAACCAAATATATGATCATGGGAGGGACAGAAGGGAAAAAAGAAGACTAGAGTGAGGTCAGTAAGTGGTAAAAGCTATAGTTTTAAAAGGGTGGACAAATTTGAATACCTTGGTGTAGTTTTCGATGAAAATGGAACAGAGAAATCGGAGCTCGAAGCCAGAATAGCAAAATGGAATAAAAAATTAGGTAGTTTAAGAACCCTACTGAACTCAAAATACGTTTCTAGACAAGGTAAACTCAAAATATATAAAGCAGTAATTTGACCCACAGTAACATATGCCGGTGAGACATGGACATTAAATAAGAGGATAGTCTGGAAAGATGGCAAAGGAAAATATTGAGACGCATATTCGGAGGACGGAAGACAGAAGATGGTTGGGAGAGAAGAACCAACAATGAATTAATGGCTTTATAAAAAGAACCTACCATTACCAAATTCGTCAAGGCACAAATAATCAGATGGTTGGGATGACAACTGTCCGAGCTGCTGAAGCCCAATTATGAACCACAACACATCTACTAAGATGTTAATGACTGTGATGATGATGATGATGATATATATATATATATATATATATATATATATATATATATATAATATATATATATATATATATATATATATATATACAAAATTTAAAACGGCCTCTAAAATTTAACGGAAGTGTTACAGAATACACCCCTTTATCTGTTGTTGAGGTGTGAACTAAAACAAGAATAATAAAGAGGCAATAATAATTGACAATAATTAAGAGGCTTTATTGCCTATAATAATACATAATGGTACTACGGTGCGGTGCTACTCTTACGGCGTCTCTCAAATCTCTCTGACACTCCACTCCAAGACTAAGTTTCGCTCTTGTCTCGTATAAGGGCTTACTCGCACATATCTCCCGATCTAGATGATGTTCCGCCTGAGAGGCGTTGTACGTCTGGGCTGTTTGGAGCCCACGTGGCTGCTGGAGCACATGAATGCTCTTCTTGCCGCGCAGTCGTTTCCGGATCCCTGGAAAATCTCGAGGCTCGTGCGCCTACTTAAATTCAAGACAGAAAAATATCGTCCTATTTGCCTTCTTCCTTGTATCGGAAAGTTATATGAGAGAATGCTACGTGCACGTATCGAGGGGATGATTGTGATGTTTGGAGGCCTGTCTCCGAGACAATATGGTTTCTGCCAGGGAAAAGTATAGTGGATGCGGTGACCGAAGTGCTTCGGGCCACACGGGGAATTGGGGCTGATCAACGGGGTCTTTAACTGCGAATACGAGGAGTTTGTTACCCCTTTCGCTTTCGCGGACGACCTCATTATGCTGGTAGCACGAGACAAGGATTAACTCTTGCTTCGGATTACGCGTACGTTTGACCTCGTTGAGGATTGGATGAGCGAGCATAATCTTTCTCCCGTGGAGAATATGACGGAGGCTGTACTACTCAGAGGCTACAGAAAGAGAGACTAGTGTTGTATTTGGGTGTGCGGGAGCGAGTGTACCGCCCACAAAGTACATAAAGTGTCTGGGAGTTACTCTCCACCAGGGTGTGAGTTGGGAGGGTGACATGCAAAGCTATCCAGGGAATGGCTACGCTGGGGAGTATAATGCAAAATATTGGTGGACTCAAATCCGAAAGGAGGAGGGCGCTTCACGGTGTTGTGCAGTTGGGAGTGAGGCGGTAGAAATACCAACTTAAAAAGGCTCATGGCACGCGTCGACAGGACTATGTCAGCTGCCGCTCTGTGGGTGATCTCCGGCTGTGTTTCTTTATATGTGCTAGCAGGTGAAAGGGCCAGGATTCATATTCGTAGGGGGCGAAACATTGAAGAGCGTGAAGTGAGTGAGATAAGGCTGGCAAAGAGATTAGTTTCAATGGGCCAGTGGCAGTAAGAGTGGGAGGCAACCCGTGATGTGGCGGAGGGGAATAAGTCCCTAATTCCAAACCTTTGAAGCTGGGTGGACTGTGGACATAGGCAGCTGGATTGATTCTGATGGAATCTGACGCAAATGCTCACAGGTCATGACTGCTTCCGTAGTTACCATTTCAGATTTAGGAGGGCACAATCCGATTAGTGCCTTTAGTGTAGTCTTTCGATTACTGTGACACACACGGTGTTGGGGTGTGAGCGTTGGGCGGATGAAAGAGAGAAATTAGAAAGAGAATGTATCTGCAGAATGTTTGATTCCGCGAGAGAAATGGTGGAGAAAATGATGAGGGATGAGTGGTGGTGGACACGGATCCACAAATTTATCAGGGAACTGCTCTCTTCAAAAGAACAAGACAACAACAGAATTTTGAAATGAGCGAGTAGCACTTCGGTGGGGTTCGGACTGTTTCAGGCCGAAATAGGAGTGAATGAGAGACAGACGACACGAGATAGATGGCAGTCTCGCTAAGGCAGAGGGTTGAAGGTCTTTGGTGGTTCGTTTGGGCGTAGTTTTCTCGATAAACGTGTGGGAGAAAGAATGGGAATCGGGTAATCGCAGGGCATCAGGAGAGATGTTTTGCCTAACCAGCCCTTCCTTCCTGATGTCTGTAGTGATAAAGGAGACGTTTTTAGTTGGACGTCGACCGTCTCGGTGACAAGAAGAAGTGTCAAAGGTCTAACTCCCTCGGGCATCTCGTCATGGTACAACTTCATATTCAGATTTTCCTTCTCTTTAAAGATGTAAAAAAAGTATCGCACATATACATTGAAGGCTCATGCGCAGTATACCTATACCAATACGTACGCTACATACAATATCGTCGATATACTGCGAAAACCAGGTAAATGATAAATTTTAAAATATTGAGTTTAGTATTCCAAAATTCTCAGCTTTTTTCGCTCTACATACAGGTAAAATCCAATAAATGATACTACTTACCATTCAGCATAATTTGTGTAATAAACACCTTAATTACACCTAACCAACTTTTCATTTTCAAATAAAACAATATATCGCTAGTTACTTCCACAAAATTTAAGTTCTGTTGCATGTAAAAAAAGTAAGCCCACATATATTATTATGCCGGACGACATTATATTTCTACTGCTGCATAACATATTCAGTAAAAAGGTGATAAGTGTCTTTAATACATTTTACGTGTATGTATATTAAAATTTCTATTTCATATCGACTAGTGTCTAAAAACCTTTAAGTATACTTACTTCATTCTACCTGAAAACGAGTTGAGTTAAAATTTAGAAATGATTACTAGCTAAAACCATAAGTGATCTTAATGATGTTTATGATATAATTTATCTGCTAATAAATTAAGATAATAATATAAGATTATGCTAAAATTGAGCAGACTATTAAATAAAATTGCTTGTCTTCTATATTTGTGATTAGGAAAGTTTTGAAATACTTTGTTAATAGGTGCAATAGGTACTTGTGCAATATCTTGTGTTCTTTAGATTCCTTTGAAACTGAAGACAGCAGTTCAATTCTTAATGATTCTCAGAACAATATAATCTCAATGATGGAATCCATTTTTGATAGTGACTTTTCAGATGTAGACCCCACATATCAGCCAAGCGAAAAGGGATCACTCTCTCTAGGAAGTCTATATGAATTACAAACAGCTGACCTTGATAGCCTAAATGATAAGAAAGAAAATACTGGAATAGTGTGCACTCCACGAAACAATTTAGTGTCAACTAAAATATCTAGTTGGATATTAAATTTACTTCTTGACAAAGTATGGAAAAACGTACGTCCACTAAAACGTTGGAGAAAAGCTAACTCCAAAGATTGGGTAATAAATGTCGCAAAAAGGAGGCGTGCTGAGGGTTTGCCTTATGAGATAAAAAAAGAATAGACCAGCAAAATTGCCAAAACCAGTTAATTGTTCAGAGTGCTTTTACAAATGTGCCAGTTATTTCAGCGAAGATTACAGACAAAGACTATGTCGTGATTATTGGAAGTTAAATATAGGCCAGAAAAATTTTCTTATTGCACGTATTAAAACAGAGCCACCAAAGAGAGTCGTTGCAGTTCGTCAAAGTTTATAAAAACCACGTGCATTTTCCAAAAAGTGTTACTTTTCTTTGAATGGTCAAGACATACAGGTAATTTTTTTTGTAAGACACTTTGTATATCAGCGTCGTTAATACAAGATGTTGTAAGTAAAAAAAAATATATTCTAGGCTGTTATGCAGATACGGATGAAAGAGGCAAGCATACACCGCCAAATAAAACAAGCAGTGAAACCCGAAAAATCGTCAAGGCTCATATTGAGTCTTTTCCAACCATGGGCCACATTATATTCGCCAAAGTTCAAAGCGTAGATATTTGGACAAAAATTTAAGTATAAGAAAAATGTATCAACTTTATATAAATGACTGTGAGCAGAAGAAACTGGAAGGTGTTAGCGAAATTACATATCAAAGAATATTTTCTAACGACTATAATTTAAGCTTTTTTGTTCCTAAAAAAGATCAATGTTTAGTTTGTAATAAATATGATATGGCTAATCCAACTGACAAATCGGATTTAGAAGACAGTTACAGAGAACATCAGAAAAGAAAAGAAGTATGTAATCTTGAAAAACAAAATGATAAAAAATGATCTAATGAACAACGGGATTTTGTTTCAATTACTTTGATCTACAGGCCGTACTACAGATTCCAAGTGGATTGACTGGACAACTATATTATTCTCAAAAATTATGCGTCTACAATTTGTGTGTATATGAAGCCGCATTACCAAATGCAGCTTACTGTTTTGCCTGGTCAGAAATTAACGTTAGACGAGGAAGTTCTGAAATAGGAAGCATTATACTTCACTACTTATCAAAATGTGTTCCAGAATATTATAACATTATTTTCTGATACCTGCGGAGGACAGAATCGTAATCATCATATTGCAGCCTTACTATTATGGGCTGTTCAAAACATAGACCATTTAAATATTATTGAACACAAATTTTTAGAGTCTGGACATTCCTATATGGAAAGTTGACTCTATGCATAGTAGTATCGAAACGGCTAAAAAACGCAGATCTATCTATGGAATGCCAGATTACTTGTCTGTTTTTAAAATGCAAGAGAACTAAAATATCAAGGTTGATAATAAAAAAGTATGTATAGAACTATACAAATGTAAAGAATTTAAATACTACGACTTTTATGATTTAAAAAATTTGTCACACACTTTAATTAAAAACCGGACAAAAGACCAAAACGGCGAAAAAATAATGTGGTTGAAGATAAAAAAATGAGAATTGTGAACGGAGAGACAAACTGAATTTATTTTCATGTTTTATTTATAAGTATAGTATAGTTTTAGTTTTTAATTTTAACTTTAAAATGAGTTTTTGGACGGTCTCCGGTTTATATAGTAGTATTAAGGATAAGATAATTATGTAAATCCTTATTTTAAACTGCTGGTAACAATAAAAATGCAAATAAATAAAGTGTTAAAATTTTCTGCTTCTTCTAATAATTTATTGTGGTACTTTTTGCATTTGTTTTAAATCATCAATTCATTTTATAAAATCGTATACTTAATAGATAGAAAATAAAAAATATAGAAAAAATAAAAACGAAAACTTTCATTTTATATTCTGGTTAGAAATTAGTATTATTCTAAAACATTTTAAAGTGTACATAAGAAAGTATTCACCTCTTTGCAGTATAAATTCAGTCTAATGAAAGGATTATTTTTGATATTAAAAAGTAGTTTGTATACGTAAGAGTAAAACATTGCTATCGATAACGCACTGACATGGAAAAGTAGAAAAACATAGTTTAGTAGAACATGTTTATTATTTTGTTAGTTAAGATAAACTCAAGTAGTTTTTGGTTCATATCATTTTGAATAACTTTTAGATACGTCATCAAAGCTAAAAAAATATAAGTTAGTTTTTGAGTACTGAATATTGCTTGCCTCGGAACTAAAAGACTTAAACGAAAAATCAAAAAAATATTTTTCTCAAATTTATTTCTGAAATGATAATCTCCATACTATATAAAAACTATATTTTAGACTTAAAAAATGCCATTAAAAAAGTAAAAAAAGAGAAAACCTTTTTATTTACTAAACTATTAATTGTTGATTCATATTGTTTAGCTTAAGTGGTTCATAGCACAGGGCCAAATCTTGATTTTAATTTTTAAAATAGGTTAGTCAAATAATAATTGGCGAAATATCCGGAAAACCGATGATTCTAACCAGATTTCCGTCTTTTAAATCGTCATGACTCGTATTCCAAAATGGTTCAATCGGAGATCCAAATTGAAGGTATTGATGTCAGCTGTCGGCTCAAGTAATTTTCAAAAGAGTAACGTCTCTCTAACTAAAGGCATAACTCAAAAACGGTGAAAACGCCAGAGAACCGACGCGACGGTTCTAATAATATTTTCGTCGTTTAAATTGTCAAACAATCAAATCAATTTAAATTTTCCGCAAACTCTTATTTTCTTTCAAATAGTTTTGTAGAGCACAAAAAACCTTTATTTAAAAAAATACAAAATCCATTTTAGTAAAAAATTAAGCTAGTTATGACCAAAAACGATTTTTGACATTTTATAGAATTTTGAGATTATGTGCTAAAATTTGGTTAATCTTCATCTTTTTTTATGCCGAACAATATCGCAAAATTTAAGGGCAAGTTGGAGCCATTTTGATATTCTTATCCGGCTGTGTCCTTTGTAGAAAAATTTATCAAATACTGTTATCAAATGTTATCCTTATCAAATATAAAAAAATGATTTCCTGTAGGCAACAGGTAAAAAGTTATTGTAATTGTTTACAAGCAAAAAATTAATAGAATGATCCTTCTTCTTTCATAAGCTATCCGTAGAATTACTGTAACTTCATCATTTTCTAACTTGTATTGTTGCAAAAAAAATTAATTTGGGAAAAACAAATAAAATAACTTGTAAACAATTTGACAGATCACTGTGAAATTTTGATATTTTGAGCACTACAATACCCAGCATTATGTGTAATATTAAGGCTCTAATTTTAAAAAAAGTATTAATATCTATAAAAAGCCTAAATTTCTGATTTATTTTGCAACTTTCTAAGCAACAAATAAGGATAAAAACATTTAAAATACACCATTTTAAAGGTTTTTATATGACTTATACCCCAGTCGTAAAAGACGAAAATGCCACTGAACCTCTAAAAATCATACGAACACGAACAAGCTGAATGTTGCCGAGAATATTAATTTTGGGACCCCAAAAAAGATGCAAATAGATTACCACTTTTATCCCCGGGCTTTCCCCTAACCCCCTGCCCCGGTAAAAACGCAAAAAAATCGATATAGCAAGAACCTGTACATCGTATAAAAAATGTTTCAAATAAAAAAGGAATCTGAGATAATTTTAAACAAAAATGTTTATATCCATTTTTTGTGTATAATAAACCGTTCTCTTAGAAACAACGCTTGAAGCGACCGTCGATTTTGCATTGTAAGTTACGCGCGAGAAATCAATATTCAAGAAAATTTGTATCAGCTGGACGGTAAAAATTCGAAATCTTTTGATTCAGGTGACCTATCGACAAAAATCAACATGCGTTTTAAAGGTAAAGAGTTCAGCTTTCGTATGCAGTTTTCGTATTTTACCGCAATAAACTCTGATTTTATACACGTGTTATTTTATGATTCTCACGAGACCAATACAATATATCCCTTTTATTGTCTCGCCACTACGAAATTTTTCCTACCTACGTTTTTCAAAAGAGCAAAACTTCTGCAATAAACTACACCCAAAACCGTCTTCTTAAATGCATTTCCCGTGACGTGTGATCGTTTGTAATGTAAAACATTAAATTCTGCGTTTTTTATTCATATTTCAAATGCCTCATATTTGTTACCACAACTCAAAATTGAAATTTCATGTCATAGGTTTTAAAGATTGATCTCTAAAAATGGAAATTTTACTACAACTGGTCAATGAAAGTGATCAATTTTATTGATCTCACGAGAATCGTAAAAAATGGCAAAAATCGCACCACCTTAATTTATTTAACACCTTTATAAAAACTGAGTTTATTTCTACAAAATACAAAAACCGCATACGAAACTGACAAGTAACGTAACATACGAAACATTAACTGACATGCAAAATCGACGGCCGCTTCAACGTTGTTTCTAAGAGAACGGTTCATTCTACACAAAAAATGCATATAAACATTTTTGTTTAAAATTATCTTAGCTACATTTTTTATTTGAAACATTTTTTTCTACGGTGTACAGATTCTTGGTAAATCGATTTTTTTGCGTTTTTACCCCCTGGCAGAGTAAGTTTAGGGGAAGCCGGGGGGTAAAAGTGGTAAACTTTTTTGCATCTTGTTTGGGGTCCCAAAATTAATATTCCCTTTAAAATTCATCTTGTTCGTATGATTTTTAAGGGTCAACTCTCTGACGACTGGACTATTAGCAATCAAGTTTGTTTCAAATGCTTCATTTTTTGCTGATGGCGAAAAAGTTGAAAGTTTACTCTAAACAAATGTATATTCTATTTAGAGAGACACTCGTTCATAATTATTTAGATAGGTGCTGGTATTATTTTTAATATGAAAATAAGTTATATGTAAATTTATCAATTAATATAAATATGGTGTGTGTATGCAATCAAATTACGGTACCTGTGATGTTGATGTAGAACTTCTGCTTCTTCCACAGTGCACTGGGGGAACTCAGGGTGGCTTCAGGGACTCTTCTTAGCCGCGTGGTCAGGTTTACACAAAATATACTGAAGTGTTTAGCGCGCCGATTTATACAAGACTGATTGAAATTAAGGTGCGTGTACTATGGTAGCTTTGCATTCCCTAAAAGTCTAGTATGGGTAGACTGTCCAGGGCCGTATTAATTTACGATTGTAAGACATACACACACGTTGATAAAATAATTAAATATAAAATAAAATAATAAGAAATACTTAATAAAAAATAAGAATATGTGTGGACGTAACATTTACATTAATTTGTTAATAACCAATTAAGTCCAAAAAATCGACTGGTGGAAACATATAGATTTTTGTTATAGAAGTCCTCAAATATATCGTATATATACTACACAAAACAACTGTCGTTTGCCTAGCCGGTTCAGTGTCACAAAAAAAAGCTGGAATACAACTTTCACATTATGAGACAACTTGAAAAATATGAAGTTTTGCATCTCATCATAAAAAACATCCAAGGTAGCTGCTGTCAACTAAGTCATGATGGAGAATATGATAACTAACATGAAATCCAACTATCATACAATGATAACGGTCATTGACTAGAATAGATTAACTTTAAATAAAAGTGTTATACAAAGTACGTGTTCCTATAAAGTAATTGCATAAATAAATATTTAAATTAAAAACAATAAACTTATAACTGAGAAAACTGTTGAAATCTCTAATTCTTTTACCTAGTGAAGAAGAAGAAGAAGAAACAGGTTAAAAATAGGGGAGACAATTAAGGAGTATGCCAATTTTTGCAACATTGTATCGTCAAAATCATGCCTTTCACCTTGATCGAGTATTTGTAAACAAGGAAAATAATGAATAACGAAATTTAAAAAAGCGACCTCATTTGGTAAAACAGAAAGCAATACTTCATCAAGATAATGCACCTGTCCTCAAATCTGTGGTTGCGAATTTAGTTGCAAATTACCTCTTTCGACTTATTACCCTGAATTGGCTACCGACGCGACGGTTATTATCTGTTCACAAATATTGAACACAAGTGACTACATTGAAAACTATATTATTTTTTTGTTCAAATAACCTGTCTAACCACCGGCTGCGTTTGTTAAAGAAGAAAATGCTATTTCAAGGTATCGCACCTGTCCACAAATTTTTAGTTGCGAGGATCAAAATACATTCATTTTTTTTATATATAATAATGTTTATTTACAATTTACATCGTTACACAGTATTAAGTAAATGTGTTACATGTTTTGCGCGTGAAGGAGAGACATCCAATGATGCCTCACCTTATTCTATTTTGGTTTAGTTTTGAAGTAGGTCTTGGGGCCAGGTTCTATCTAGTCTTCTTGTGGCTGGACCATTGTTGAATAATTCCCTTACTAGCTCATTTTCATGGTGAATGGTACGTTCATTTTGTGACTCCGTGGCTCGATGGATTTCTTCTTAAAGGAATCTTTAAGTCGTAGTGAAGTGTTTGATTACTTACGTACCATGGTGCATCCACTATCGATCTTAGCACTTTACACTGGAATCTTTGAATAATATTCAGCGACGTTGGTTTTGCACAGCCCGATGGGTGTAGTCCGTAGAACCAGATAGGTTTGAGTATGGCTTTGTATAGAAGAATTTTGTTCTAGATGTTAAATTTTGATTTACGTCCAAGAAGCCAATACGTTTTCCGGAATTTTAAGTCGAGCTGCCTTCTATTGGTCTGAATATGTTTCTTCCAAGTGAGTATGTTCAGATGATATTGCAGGTTTTGTGAGGCTTGTATGGGATCTTCATTTACAGCTAGTATTGCTATGTCGTCAGCAAAGGAAGCGATTGTAGTATTGTTAGTCTCTGGTATATCGGCTGTGTAGAGTGAGAAAAGCAGCGGCCCTAGAACACTATCCTACGGGACTCCGGAGTTGATAGGACAGAGGTTGGATTGTTGGTCTTTGAATTTTACAGAGAAATATCTATTTGATATGTAGGATTTAAGTAGGAGTAAATAGTTACTGGATAATGCTATTTTTAAATAATTACTATTTAAATGGGAATAAGCCACAATTAAAGGTTAAAGTACGTTTATTGACCTTTCAATTTCCACTTCGGAAATCGTTCTCAAAATACAAACATTAATAAAATTTAATTCAATTTAAATGCCACAAGAAAATAGCTTCAGGACAATAGTACTATTTTTACTTTGTAAAGCAGACCTCTCTGCCAGACTTTGTCAAACGCTTGTGATATGTCTAGAAATACAGCGTTACAGTATTTCTTTTCTTCAAGACTTTTTGATATTTCATTTATCATTCGATGAACTTATTGGGTACTAGAGTGATTTTCCCGAAAACCAAACTAATGTTTTGGAAGTAATGTTAGGAATTCATGATCTGCGTGTATCCGTGTTTCGTAAGGAATAAACTTTGCTTAGTGCTTACGGTTGGGAGTAGGCTGATGGGTCGATAAGTTGTTACTTCATTGGGCTGTTTTCCTGGCTTGAAGATTATAATGACCAGTAAATTTCCATATTTTTGGATAGTATGACAAGCTTAGCATGCGAATTTGACATGCTGCGCTAATTAGTTCTTTTACTTTTTCATCGGGGCCTTCTGGCTCTGTTTGTAATACGTTTGTAAGATGTTGAGCAAAGACGTTCGCTTTTTCTTTGTTGGAACAGGCCCATTCGCCATTTGGTTTACGGATGGAAGGAACAGTTGTGTATGGTTTCTTAAGCTTCTTAGTCCCCTTCCATAACATTTGTAAGGTATTTAATATAATGTTCGCAGCTTTCGTTGTTTGTGGCTTTGATGGCTACTCCAAGTTGCCTACTTAGTCTATTGAATATATGTAGATCTACGTTGTTTCTAGATCTTTGCCAAGTTCTCTTCGCACGACGTTCTTCGGCAATGAGTTGACGAATGTGCAGGGGAACATTTGTGGTATGGGTTGGTTTGCGTTCAGTTCGTGGTGTAGATTGCCATGCCGCTTTTTGCTTAAGTGTGGTAAAGTATTGAGCTACTGTATCTATGTCATGTATAGATTTGATTCGCAGATTAAGATTGGTGTTTTCTAGGTAGGATTGAAAATCTGCCCAGTTGGTGTTTTTTGACGTGAGTCGAGGAGGAGGTGGGCTTTTTATAACTGTGGTACTCAGGCTCATAATAACCGGTGTATGATCGATGAGAGATCATAGCTGGATTCTATTAGACAGTTGTTTCTGGACAGTCCTTTGCTTCTGAAGTAGTCCAGCAGATCTGGAAGTTTTCTGGGGTCACTCGGCCAGTACGTAAGGATTCCATTGATGTGGCATTTATAGTTGTTGTCGGTCATTGCGACCGACATTAGAAGATTACGACCTTTTGTTATTGTGAGTCGTGAGCCCCAGTGTATGTGTTTCGCATTCCAGTCTCTCCCGGCTACGAATTTTCTGCCAAGTAATAATAAGAAGGCTTTGTATTCATCTGTACAGATTCCGTGACGAGGTGGGCTATACATTGCAGATATGTTTAAGAGCCATGGCGTTGCATTTACATATTTCGCAAAACATGATGTGATATGCAGCTGCGGATGATTACCACCGAGCCACCATGAGCTGTACCATCGGGATGAGGCGGGCTGTATGTGGTATAGAGCGGAATATTGAACGTATTAGATCGGTAAAGTGACTTCTAAAATAAGCCGAACGTCAATTTTATTCAAGTTTAAAAAAGTAATTACGTCTTGCTTATGGTTTAGCAGGCCATTAGCGTTCCATGTGACAACTCTAAGTATGTTTATTTGATTAATGACTTGTGTTAGTAAGTTTAATATCATACTATTTTGACTCATGAGTTGGGTGAACATGATTTTGAACTCCTTTAGGAATGTCAATAGTTGTTGTTGTATATTAATTGTAGGTTCTGAATTGTGGTTGGTTTGATGTGCTGTCACGTTTGCATATATTCTTTAATGGTTTAGTAGAGTGGTATTTAGATGATTTGTTTCAGTACATACATGTGGGCTGTTGAATATTCGTCTTTGAGGCTGGTGGTCTTTTTTCTACTAGTTCCCTGTAGACTACGCACCTTATAGTTAATAGAGTGATCTTGTTTGCATAGTGCACACTTAGCTGGAGTGCTTCTAGGTTTTTTACAATCTTTCGTATTACTTTGTCCTCCACATTTGACGCAGTAATGCGGTTTAGTGCAATATGCTGCTATTTTGGTGTGACATAAGAATTCTAGGTTGAATATGTCTTTGTTGTTATTGTTGGGTTCAAGGTCTATGAAAAACAAAGATAAGGGTTCCTTTGTTTGTCTGTGTCGAATGTTAGTTATATTGCGAACTTTATGGCCGTCTTTTTCTAGTTCCTTTGTTATCTCTTGTGGGTATAGAGTGATGAATATGTCTTATTACCACTCTATAGGCACGTTCTTCTTTTATTTGGTAAGTGTATGTATATATTGTATATGTTGTAATTTTGACAGTGTCGTTTGTCAGAGTTCTGGTATAGTAGGTTTTTTCCTCCATAATTTGTGCAAAGTTATCGACCATATCTTTAAAGTTTTTGACGTCATATACGAATATTGGATGCGGTTTTGGTATTTTCTGTTTCAGTCTATTCAGAGCTCACCGCGTTTGATAATGCACCGTATTGATTTTGTATTTATGTTGGTGGTGAGCTTGGAGAATTGGGATCGTTATTTTTTTTTGAAAATTTACGTTTTTTCACTACTTGTCATAAGTTTTTATTTTGGATTTCTTGATCGTCGTCTTCGCTAGACTCTATATCCGAGTTTTTTGAATGTGTAATTGCAAGTGAAAATTGTTGTGGTTGTGGTGGAAGAGCGAATTGATTTTGTGGAATGTTTGATATAGGAGTATTTGTGGGTTGCCAATATATGTGGTTTGGTGCATGGTCGGATGTGTATTCTAGTGGAGAATATTGTTGGGGAGTTGGGTACATGTTCCTAAATGTTTGTTAATAGTGGACCTGCTACTTACCTGCAATTTCTGCTAATACTACAATAGACACTGATTGTTTGTGTTCCGTGTATTTAAATTGTTCATTGTAGCAAACAGAATTTGGTACGCCACTGCCACTTTAATGACTATTATTAATTATAATAACTAAATATTTTAATGACTAGAATTTTAATAATTAGATTTTAATTGTTCTTATCGGTGGTCACATTTTGCTATCGCTCTCGGCGGAATACGTCGTAACTCTACGATATTCAAGTGGACACTCCTACATGAATTTTGAATTCTATGATTCTGTTGGCATAACTGTATCAAGTGACTATATTGAAAAACAAACTATTTTTCGTCGAAAAAAAACTTGCGTTTATATGTTATACAACATACGTATCGAAGAATTCTCGTAAATACCTTCAGAAGAAAATTTCTAAAATGTATATTAATTCGTAGATTTATTAAAGAAATTCAGTTCTTTTTAAACATAAATTTTAGAGTATCTAATTTATCATTTCCATAACAATTGGCCATCACTGTTTATCATAGGTTCTTAGTTCGTTGAACTCCTATTGATATACATTCTATATTGACCCATATTTTACAAAAAAAAAATAGAGTGACTATTTTGCAATATTGCACTAACAAACATGATTAGGAAAAATAACGGCTGACTAATATGAAGCGTTGTACAAAGTTAAAAACCATTATACCATAGAAATTATTATATCATAAACACGAGGATCAGGTACAAGAAACTATAAAATGGTTTTAAATATTATGTTTATGTGGAATTAAGCTACAATTATTGATTGTAATGAAAATTACATTTTTAACTAAATTACATTGTGACTACGGAAATCGTTTTTAAAAAAGATTATTTTAAAAATTTTGCGAAAATATATAACCAAGTTGTTATTAGGTTATATTTTTTCAAAATTAATGGATTGATTTCAAATTTATGGTTAAATAAAATGAGAGTAGTCTTCTTGTCCCAGGAATGTCAAATTCTGACTGTGCTGTATGTTTTTTGTTTTATATGTTTGCGTTATATGTTATACGTAAGTTGTGTAACGTAAGTTTGTGTTACATAGTTAGCGGTGTGTCTAACATTGTTAGATTGTCGTGTATTGTGTATTGCATATATGTTGTGTATAAAATGGTATGTGATATTTCTCGTACTTACTATTACTTCGGTATTGTTGGTATATTCTTTTTATTGACTTCTTTTTTTAGTATTTGCCGCAAAAATCTGCTACCTTCTGCTGATAGGTTTGCTACTTATTTTCTTTGTTAAGTAGAATGAGAGCTGCTTCTTTGACTTTTCTTTTTTTTTTCATGTCTTTTTTTTTCATGATTATTGATGCATTTTTCCATTGTATTCTGTGCTCGTTGTCTCAGGCACGTTTGCATATCTGGGATTTGTCGAAGTCTCTGTTCTTGATGTATATTTCTTGCTCGTTTGTCCTGACACTTAGTGGTCTTACGGTTTCTCTCTCGTAAAAATTGTTGAATTCTCAGGGTATTTTATAGGTGCAGTTTTTCTATCTTTTTTATGTGTTGTTGGGTTGATTTTGGAGAGGATAGATCTCAGTATGTTGGTTGGTTTGAATGTTATGAAGTCGTACTTGTTTCCTTCTCGATCCTTTTTAATAATTCTTTTTTTTATGTTTACGTTGTGGTTGAAGTGGTAATTTAAATATCTATAGGTGGGGGTTGGTTTTCTGTAGACTTTAATTGCATATCTTGCATCTTCCTTTGCGATTCGAAATCCTCTATGGATCTGCTTATAATGGAGATAAGGATGAGCCCATGGTTATTTTGCTTATAGACTTCATTATCTATTTGAAAATAAGTGTTATATGCGCCAAATGTTAGTAGCTCCATGATAGCTGATACATTCAGTTTGGTTTTTGTTTTCAATGTATTGCCTCATTTTTATTAAAGTTTTCTCCCATGGTACATTGGTGAAAAGTTTAGTGATATTGAAACTGACTAGCATATTCTTGCAACTGTAATATGTGTCTATATTTTGTACTAAAGTACTTTGTAGGTACTTTTGTGCTAAAATTTGGTTAATCTTCATCTTTTGTGATGCCGAACAATATCCCAAAATTTAAGGGCAAGTTTCCATGGGCTATTTTTACATTCTTATCGGCTATGCCCTTTGTAGAAAAATGCAAGCTTACCAAACATGAAAAAATAATTTTCCTGCAGGCAACAGGTAAAAAGTTATTGTATTTGTTTACAAGCAAAAAATTGATATGTTTTTGCAAAATAATTTTACAATATTTAAAATCATTTTTCTTTATTTGTTTTAGTAAAGTTAATAGAGAGGTCCTTCTTCTTTTTTGAATTTTAATTTTGGATAAACAAATAAAATAACTTGTAAACAATTTGACAGATCACTGTGAAATTTTGATATTTTGAGCACTAAAACAATTTACAAAACCGATATTCCGTGTAATATGAAAGTTCTAAATTAATTTTTTTTAAAGTTACTAATATTTATAAAAAGTCTAAATTTCTGACTTATTTTGCAACTTCCTAAGCAACAAATAAGGATTTTGAAAAACACCATTTTAAAGGTTTTTATATGACTTATACTCCAGTCGTCACAGACGAAAATACCACCGAAACTCTAAAAATCATACGAACAAGCTGAATTTTGCCGGGAATATTAATTTTGGAACCCCCAAAAGATGCACAGGCTCTGATTTGACTTTGTCAAAGTTTTCTCCTATGGCACATTGGTGAAAAGGCTGGTGATATTGAAACTGACTAGCATATTGTTGGAATTGTAATATATTTCTTCTAGTTTTTGCAAGAATTGTTGTGAGTTTTTAATAAATATTGTTGTACTGTGTACTAAAGGCTGTAATATGTCTAGGAGGAACTTTGACAGGCTGCTGCCAGGAGAACCCATGCTGCTGCAAATTGGTCTAAGTGGTACATTCCCTTTGTGAATTGTTGGAACTCTGGTGGTATAGGTGTGGTGTTCTGCTGTAGTGTGATGTTAATGTAAATGGGTAGTATTATTTGCTACTGTCGCGTTTGATTTTATAAAGATCGGACTGGGAATAATTGTGGTAGACCATATATGCGAAATCAAAATACAAAAAAGAAACAATAGCAAACTGTAAGCCAAAGACAACAAATTTAAATAGCATAAGATTATCGTTTTGACAGTTAATACCATTACCATTAGTACTATTAAAGCCATTATTATTTAAAAATAAAAGGAACTACGTTTTTCTCTACGACCGAAATTGTTTGTCATTACAATTATTGTATCAGAACTTCAACTATATATGGACTAAATAATTTTCTTAACCTAAAATCATTTAACGAATTGCTATGTTGTGCAGGGCCGAAAATAATGGCGGTGTTCCTACATTGACAATAAGGAGACGAAGGAGGTTTCGACAAGGGTAAGTCAGAGACAAAAATAAGACCCTGCACAACATTATCCCTTTTATCGTTTTAGTAGGTTAGGGGTGTTGGATTTTTGTTTTCATGCTTAATCCTCGAATCATACATTTGTGTTTTCATACTGTAATACTATTGATGGTAATCGACAATTATGTAGAAAATTTAGAGCGGTATTTGTAGATTGGAATAATCATATAAACACTAATTTTCAGTCGTTAAGGCAAAACTGATGAATATATATGTGTATATATATATATATATATAGTAAGACTGGTAATATTATCGACCGAAACGTAAATAAAAATTTATTGTGTTGGAGTATCGGGTATGCGGTCTGTATTAAAAAAAAACTCTTTTTTTCTTTAAATGCTCTATATTTCGCTAATTTTTTGTCAGCTTTATCAGGAGACAACTAAAATATTTTTGAAAGTTATATTAAAATCAGGTGAGAATAAAAAATGAATCACTTACAGATTTAGAGTTTAAAAATATTTAAAAAAGTTGTTGTACATAATATGTTTAATATGTTCAAAACAGTACTGACAGTATTGGTTAAGAGCATCTAGGTCACTAGTAATTAAATATAAAAGCACAGCAAACAAAAACAACCAAGAAACAATTAAAATACAATAAAATTACCCATTAAAAATATACAGGGTGATTTAAAATATAATTGTAAACAGAAAAATTATTTGGACATACTGTTCTCGGACGCGACTAGTTCACGTTCGAGATGTATCGCCCCGCCCCTTATTTTCCCCGTTGGCTCCTCCCTGACCTGGAAATCCCTAATTGCTACTTCATAAAGTATAAAAATAGGCGATTTTCAGGTCAATCATCAGTCTCGACCAAACTTTCAACGTGAACGTACACGTTCCCGCCAAAAGTGAAGACCCAGAATCCACAAAAACTGATCCAATCGTGAAACGTGTCGCGAAGTACGGTAATCAGCGTGAAAAACGGTCGTGAAAACTCGCGAACGGATCCACGGTACCGGTAGTGACACTTTCTGGACGAGAGGATCGCCAGAAAATAAACAAAAGGCGCGAAATTACCACGTGGAGGCGTGTCATGTAAGGCGCCAAAACTGGTAACTAGCACCGAACCGAACGGGCGTGGTACCAACCGGCTAACGGATCTTGCAACTGATACTGAAAAGTAAGGAAGCAAAGGGACGTTGGCATTGGTGCCTGTCTGGAGCTCTTCGCCGCAGAGTTCTCGAAACGATAAAGTGACGAACACTCAGGTAAAGTCTCACACACACACATACACTACACACACACACTTCACACACATATCAATCCCCCCTTCCACATATACCAATAACCAATCCAAATTCCTTTTCCTACACATATTAAGTTCATCCTCAAAATCCAATCACAATTTCATACATTTACCAACCCAGCCAATTTCCTACACATACTAATTTCCTATAGATACCAATTCCTTTTCCTACAGATACTAAGTTCATCCTCAAAACCAAACACAACTACATACATATACCAATCCCTCCAATTTCCTATACACACTAATTTCCTACAAATACCAATTCCTTTTCCTACAGATACTGAAAACAAAACCATTTGTTCTAAGTACCTTTTCCACATATACCAAAATCCTAGATACCACACATACCAATTTCCTATCCTAATACACACAGAGAACCCTCACCATGCCACGATCCCGATCCCGCAAGCAACCCGATCCACCTCAACCAGCGACTGCAGACACTGACTGGCAATCTGTATCCGGCTCCCAAATCTCCTCTTCTTCCCACACCTCACATGTCTCAGTCAGCATTGACGGACATGCACCACGGACGCAGCAGGAATGGAGGCAGGCTCTGACAGAGATCTGCCACCAAAATCCTGAGGCGGCCAGCGAACACCTCACCCCCATAGTCCAGAAAGTCAATAACCAAGAGCAACAGCTAAACACACAAACACCAGATACCATAAGAAAAATCCTTCAGAACGCCTTCATGTCTGCAATACCTGGATACATCCCCTCCCCCTCACCTCCAAAACCCTTAACCCCTCCCACCCCCCCCTCCCCCCCAACCTGCACCCACACCCATACCTCCACCCTCTCCTATTCCTCCTCCAAAACCAACCAAACCAGCTCCCAAACCTACCCCCAAAAACACACCCCACACACACAGATACTACATCACACTGATCCCACAGAAATATTCCAGTCAACGAAAATTATCCAGAACCCTCAAAAACCACAATCTCCTAGGAGACATCCCATTCGAACTGGACACGGAAGCTTCCGAAAACCAGGCCATCCTTTATACAACGGGCCCCCTTCCCAATCTTAAGGAATGGGAGAGGAGCCTAAGATCCATCACCGAAAGTCACATCTCCATATCCAAGCAAATTCCTTCAGAATTCATCGAAACCAAAAACATTACACCCAAAATCCTATCAACACCCAAGAAAACACCAACAAACACACAACCAATACCATACCAACCTACCCCTTCCACATCCAGAACAGATATCCCCTTACAAACCCCTCCAACCCTCCACCTCCCCCCTCAAACCCCCTCACATACACCTGAAATAGCTATACCACACACACCCCCAACACCACACCCCATACACTCACAAACCACCTCGCCTAACCCTCAAACAATCCCTCCCCCCACCCCTCAGCAACCAACACAACACAAAAACTACAGAATAGAGGACATCCCCACCGATATCTGCCAGCAGAGACCGTTTTACCGATTCCTTATCCAGCACAACCTTATCCCTAGTTTAGACTCGCTTAAAGTCTTCCCAGCCCAGAAGGCGGCTTCAGTACGAACTACAAAACTCCTTGACATCGCTCACATCACGGCAAATCTCCGAAAAATCCTCCAAAACGACCAAATCCGAATAATATCCCGTCTACCTAAGACCCAAAATCCCTCACCCAATCCGAATAATTCATCTTCTATATTCCATCTTGTCATAGCCGGCGTAGCAAAAACATTTCCAATAAAACTCATCGAGGATAATTTATCCGAGAACAACTTCCCTTTCACCAAAGTAGTTCGTATCATCGCCCGATCCACTAACCAACCCACCTCCTATATCAGAGTATTCACCAGCTCTGAAATCAAGTTCGCCGAAGCACTCGCGAGTGGTGTCTTGATCGAGGGTGAACGGCTGGCCTGCGAAGTTCCGAGAGCAGGCAACTCCGTTCCCGTTCGATCTAAATACTGCTCGAGATGTTGCAAAAGCGGACATTTCAATACCGAATGCCCTGAGAAATCAATTGTTTGTCCGTATTGCGGACTCAACCACCGGTCTACTGCCTGCCCCACGATATCGACCCCCAAATGCCCTAACTGTAGTGGTCCTCATCCCGCTTTCTCACCACGCTGCCCTCACCGCAACACTCAACCAACAAACTATAGTCAAACCCAACCAGTGTACACAGAGAAACAAATCCCATCCTACGACCTCTCCTCTGATATGAAATCCCTCATTCACTTCTCTTCCATACTCCTTTTCAACGCCTTCCCTGAAAAGAGAAGTGCGATCTCCTACTACCTAAATCAAATTTCCAATGCAATGTATGGATGTGCCATAGCCACCTCATGCACCAACAATTTAGTCAAACAAACCTTCACCCACCTCCACATCTAAACACCACACCACACACACAAACACAAAATCACACACACACTAATTACACTAAACACAACACTTTACCTATCCCAGCTCACAACCCTAATTAATAAATACCTAAACCCTCACCTAACAATATACCTAAAGTCCAAATTAATAAACATACAAAATACACACATACACAACACTACACTGTGAGCATCCAACACACTCCTTAAGAGTCGAATAATATACACAAGGACAGGGGGAGATTGGTTTTCTGTGGTTTCCCAATCTCATTGCACAATGATACCTGATCCTAGGTGAGGTCATAGCCACAGCTATCCTCCACGCGTTTTTCCAACAAACAAACAATGGCCAACAATCTGAAAGGAATCGTTTTCCAAAGAACTTGTACTTCGTGACAGGCTTGGTGGGCCTTACTAATTCTTCCGGAAGACGTACATCCGCCTCCTGCCTTCTTCTTGTTCTCGGCCCCCATCCTATCCTACCCATCACCACCCACTTTGACCTTTCAGCTCTTTAGCGGCGGCGCCCTTAGTCTTCGGAGTCCAACAAAGTCACACGGGCGAAAGCTAGCATTTCAAACCAAACAAGCACCAGCACCCAACAAACAAACCCACCCTTGAAGAAGCATAGAGCTTAAAGCAAGGTTAAAACGCATTGATTGAGGTCAATCAAGTCAGTCCTTCACGGGCTCTCCGAGAGCTCAGTGCTCTCGGGGCTCTGCTTCCTTTTTAGCTTTTCATACTCTGTGGCTGAGTATTTTATTTCACCAATATTTAGTGTTTTATTTCGACTATTTAGTCGTGTAAGAAATATCTTGCCTTTGTCAAGGCAAGCCACCATAGACTGCATCCTGATGTTTATTTCGACTCATAAGTCATGTAAGAAATAGCTCGTCTTTTTCAAGACGAGCTCATCAGAAGAAAACCTTTTACGAATCCATACCCCGCAAATGGATTCAAGTAGAGGGGCTTTCGTCGACGTTTCCGAAGCCCTCTACAGAGCACACGGTGGTACAGAAGGTGGCAAGACCCTTTCCATTTACCCCGAGGTGACAATACTAAGAATATTACAGTAGATATTGCTCAACTGTCCCGTGTCTGCCTTGTAATTTACTGCATAGTTTTCTCAATTTATACACATTTCCAAAAACAATCTTTTTTTTAATTATTTTCTTGCTGTAGAACCCTGACATTTGAATAGTCAAATTGATGGCCAGTTTTTAAGTGAAGGTCAACTGCCGCACATGTATTCTTCTGTTTTAATTGTTTTTTGGTTGTTTTTGTTTGCTGTATTTTTATATTTAATTACTAGTGACCTAGGTGCTTTTAACCAATACTGTCAGTACTGTTTTGAACATATTATGTACAACAACTTTTTTAAATATTTTTAAACGCTTAATCTGTAAGTGATTCATTTTTTATTCTTACCTCTTGTTATATATATATATATATATATATATATTATATATATATATATATATATATATATATATATATATTGTTCTGATATGTAAAATCGAAAATAATATTGGTTTGCTTAATACATTTCAAAGTACAAAATATAATAATTCAAATAATTCGACTAACAAACTATAAAAGATATTTCGAAGAAGTGAAAGTCCATTATCCTGGATTACCTGTAGTAAACAAAATTTTAAAGATATGAATAAATTATTTTCTTTGTGAAATATATTCGAGTGACGTTAGTGTAATTAGTGAAACCATGAACAATGCGAGCGGGTTTTCCAAATGGATTTTTACAGTGAAACGACAATAGGATAGTAATATTTAGAAAATATATTTCTCCTTTAGTTTGTAAGAATTTTTAGAAACAGATTAGCATGTTAATAGTTTTTAGGAAATTTATAATTGTAGGTAAAATTATTGTTTGTTATCTAAATGAAGAGATGGGGATAATTGTGGCGAGCTTTGATTGGAGGAGATTGAAAAAGTGGGATATGGTTTGTAAGAATGATAATTTAGCTAGTTTTTGAGGGAGAAAAGATAATCAGTTGGTTTCCAAGGGTGCAAGGCGAACAGTCGTTGTTCTCCAGAGGTAGGAAGCAGTAGAAGTGAATGTTTGTGAGTTTTCGTGGAGTTAGTGTATCTGACAGAAGCTAATCCAGTAAAATATTGTAAGTTATATTTTCTAAAATTAAAATTAATGAGAAAAACCCCGTAGTTGGCTGTATACCATCGTTTAAAAAAACACAGAAGTTAAAACACTTCACACATGTGTATTGTGGTATAAAAAACAAATATTTAAAACTTTATAAAAGTGTCGTCAACATTTAAGTTCTAGCAGAACGTTTTCGATCTGAACAGATCATCCTCAGTGCCTTGTGTACTTGTAGCTAACAATAAAGTTGTCTATAAGACCTCCATGTATGGATTTACAGCATTCCAAATGTTACATTTAATTATGTTTTGACTCTAGGTCGATGACAATGGATAGATTTTTTAAAATTACTTTAGGGACTACATGTCTCCCTGCTCGATTATTAACACGTGGTACTTGTCAGTTGAAACGACACAGACCAACTGGCTGATGTGACAGGAATATAATTTAAGAAGACAGCTGGACGTGACAAGGTGTCAGTGGGTTCCGAAATTAATGTAATTTTTTATTTGTGAAATTATAAAATTTATTTACTTGTAGTAATAACTAATATCTTATTAATGAACCTGTAGTTAAAATTAAATTTAGATAAAATTTATTGTCTAAATCAGTAAATCTCTATTATTGAAAAGAGAATGAACTATTAATTTAATGGAATTAATGTTTAAGGTTGAATTTATGACATCATAAGTGGTGAGAAAATGATAAAGGTAGAAAATGAAAGGAAGTGATGTGGTATTATACACATGAAAGTGTATGAAGTGTATAAAAATTAATATAAACTGAATGATTAAGTTGAAATCCAATGAAATGGAAGTGAAAATTATTTTTGATTGGGTAATGGTGGTTGCCTAGCAACGGTAAAAGACCTGTGTAAATTTCTGGGAGTTGAACAATTTTTATTTTAATTAGTAAAATAAATATTCTATTTAAAGTTATATGAGATATGATAACAGAATATGATATTCTAACTATTATTGCATTGTAGTTATGATAGTGTTAATATGGAAATCACTTTATTGTGAAGTATGCTAAATGAATATATATGAAGCTGAGAATGAGTGAATGAAAATTAATATAGGAGAGGAAATGTAAACTGTTAGATATGTGTGAATATATATCAGAGAAAAAATGAAATAATAGAGACTATATGTAGAGTTGGCTGTAAGAAGATTAAATTGACTGCATATCTGAGTTGATTGAGTGAAATATGAAATATAAGTGGTAGTGGGGTCCACAGACTGAAAGTGTCGAAGGGATGTGTGATGATAACAGATGGAGTTTGATTGTAGTTATGGAGTTTAAGTTTAAAGTTAATGATTGAAGTTAATAATAAAGAATAATATTGAAAAAGGTAACAAGACAAGTAAGGAGACCCCAAGAAGTGAGAGACATGAGGAGAGAAGATGTGAAGAAGTCAGAAGAAGAGTCACATGAATAGAAAAACAGAAAGTAAGGGGATGGAAAATTGTTAGGTATGGTATGTGTTAGTAGGTGATTAATAAGAAAGTTATAAAATGTTAGATGCTAGTAGGGTGGTTGGGAAAAGAGAAAAAAGAAGCAAAATAAGTAAAAGATGAAATTTAGATGCAGTTATTGGAATGTTGATTAAAATTAAGGGAATAGTTGTCGGTGTATAGGAGTAAAAGGTCTATTAAGGGTAGTTTAACCGTTAACACAATTGGGGCTAGTCCTCATGTCTCTGGATATCTCCAGGTCCTCATACAAGACCAAAAGTATGGTTTACAGATCTGGTTGAAAGTGACCTATAAGTCCTGCCAATGTAGGAGGCATCGCAATCAGAACAAGTCAGTCTGTAAACTCCATTACGG
Source organism: Diabrotica balteata (assembly GCA_918026665.1). NCBI lineage: Eukaryota > Metazoa > Arthropoda > Insecta > Coleoptera > Chrysomelidae > Diabrotica > Diabrotica balteata. Next base: position 82,675,714 of record OU898279.1, read on the forward strand.
TTCATATAGGGTATTGGATCCTTAGTAGTTGTCAACAAATGGTTAAGAGTGTTTCCAACTTTGAAAGATATGTGTATGTTTACTGATGAGTTAATTATAATACGTTTAATGTCTTCAGATAGTTTGGGACTGTGAAATAGTAAAGACCTGTAAATTGAAGTAGAAGAGTTGAACTTTAGACTAGTTGTCTTCCAGGACTATAGAGACTAGTCGTCCCTTAACTCGGTTCTTCCGCTTTCGGAACCATTGGATTTCTCTCGTCCACTCTGAGCAAATCTCGTTTGCTTCGTCCACCGTTGACCTTCGCCTTTAATTCTAGGCAGGAGCACTTACAGGGTACTATCATCAGGGCCAGGTGAACCCTGGTTTTTTACGAGGTTGTTACTCCTCCCCATCCTCCTTTATCTGGGCTTGGGACCGGCAACATAACAGCTGAACTACTCAATTCACCCAGTCGTCATGCAGACCGAGTTGCATAAACATAAAATCACTGACTTTGAAGCAATAGACGAAAATATAATAAGAGTAAACATAACGATGAAAGAAACACCTATTACAATACTTTATGCAAACAGTGATGATGACCTTTACACAAACGAAGATGAGTTCTTTGCTAAAGTTAACGACCAAATTAAGAAAATTGGAAATAGAAGAGAATTGGTAGTTATGGGACACCTGAACAGTAAAGTAGGTCGTAAAGTAGATAATAAGGTGGTAGGTCCCTACGGAGAAATAAACCAAAATGATAATGGTACGAGGCTAATTGAAATATGTGAAAACCATCAATTAAAATTTGGATGGCTTTTTTAAACATAGAGATGTGCACAAGCAAACCTGGACCCAAACTACAAGAAATCTAAAATCAATTATAGATTATGTCATCATAAAACAAAATACTAATATGCAAGTACAGGACACAGGAGCATTTAGATATAAAATAACACATAATCAAACAAATTGTCAACCCCAACAAGAAGAAACTTTGGAAAAAATAAGTTATAATTTGGATAGTTTGACCTAAGAGAGTACAAGAATACTATATCAACAAAGACTGGATGGCAAACTAATGAATATAACTGAAATATCAACACTAGAGGAGGTATATAAAAACGTAGTCGTTAGCGTTAAAAAAGCTGCAGAAGAATCACTCGGCTTCAACTCTCAAAGACAAAGTGAAAAACTATGGTGGAACAAAGAAATAGAAGCTCTCGTAGAACAGAAAAAGCAAGCGTATATCAGATGGCTGAGCATTAAATAACAAAAAGATAGAGATGAATACCTGGAACTCAAAAGAATAACAAGAAGAACAACAGTAAAAGCAAAGAGAGAAATGTGGGATAAGAAGTGCCAGGAAATTAATACCTACCTGGGAGGCAGAAAATGTACAGAAACATGGAAGTTCCTCAGTGAAATAAGAACTAACGAAAGGAAGAGCACAAACATTCAATTAATATCCACACAAAAATGGGAAAAGTACTATGGGGAACTACTGACTGAAAATAAGGACGAATACTTAACTCAATCACCAATAGAGGTTAATATTGAAGGAGAAGATATAATAATACAAGTGACAGAAATTAGAAAACCTATAACAGAACTGAAAACGGTAGGTCTCCAGGACCAGGGGATATCCCAGCCGAATTAATAAAATGTGGATCACAAAAATTTTTTAAACCGTCACTTGGTGTATAAATCAATTTATAAATGGTTCTCCCGTATCACGAGTGGAAAATTGCTTATATTTAATATAAGCAATATCTTCTGCCTCAAACAACTAATAGAAAAAAAATTAAGTACAATTCAAGAAACCCAACTCATCTTTATTGACTTGCAGAAGGCGTACAAGAAGAATATAGAAAGTGGAGACTAGAAATAATAACATTTATACAGAAATACAGAAAAAACAAAATACCTGTCAATAGGTACCGAACTATCGAACATTACTACTATCACATTAGAAAATAACGAAATCATCATGCAGTACATTTTGACACAACGGGGAAAGATGATGAAGAAATAAAGAAAAGACTAACACAATCCAGAAAAACAATAGGTTGTGTAAACAGCGTACTGTGGAGTCATGAAATAGGAAAAAGAAGAAAACAATATCTACGAATCTCTTATTAAAAGCAGTCTATTGTACGGAGCAGAAACTTGGCGAATAACCGAAAACTACAGAAGAAAACTGGAGGCAGTAGAAATGGACGCTTTTAGAAGATCAGTAGGAGTGTCACGCAGAGAGAGAATATGTAATGATGAGATAAGACAGCGAATGGGATTTGACGGCTCTCTATCAACAGACATAGAAAGAAAACAACTGATATGGTACGGACACGTCCAGAGGATGGATAACTCAAGACTCCCAAAAATAATTATGCAATGGGTACCACCAAACCGCAGAAAGAGAGGAAGACCCAAGAAATCTTGGAGAGAGGGAGTAACGAAGGCGATGAGCGCAAGAGATCTTAGAGAGGTCCAATGGGATGATAGAGTATCATGGAAATTAGGCATCGG
>OU898279.1:82680727-82708227 GCA_918026665.1 Diabrotica balteata
CATGAATTCAATTTCGAAGATTTCTGTATTTTTTCAAAAGAAAGGAACCATTCAAAACGTGTTTTCTTGGTACGTCCTGCATAAATAAAAAGTCTTGACATAGATAAACTGACCAACATGCATTTTTATTTACTGGAAAAATATCAAAAATAAAATAAATATTTACCTCTACATATACACACCATAATACACCTGTATGCATAATATGTTGCATACCCTTAAGACAGGTTTAAAAATTAAAAGTACCCAAGATGGGCCTCTTTTTTTCTTGAAAAGAAATACAATATTATAAGAACACCTAATTATATTTTAATCTTATTGTTTTTTCTTTCTGTTCTCTATGTATCAGAGTTAAAACACACCATTAAAAGATGTCATAAACTAAGTTTTACTATTCTTACCTAAATTTTAAAAATTTTAGAATGTATTTTGTCCATCATTTTATATTTTATATGTGTGTTATTAATGTTGAGTGTCAATGCTTTTTATAAATAATCTCTAGTAAGTTGCACTGACGTTGTGATATTTTGTAAATATATACATATTCTTATTACAGTATCTTGAAAAAGGAATAAAACAATTCCGAAAGCTAGACAAAAAGTCAAAAGAGTGTTTCTTTAACATCCCGGCCAAACTTCTGACTGCAGCCCTAATAAACTGTGTTGTTTGTTTATATCGACAGTCACTAATATCCAGTATTTCTTGGTGTATATATATATATATATTATATATATATATATATATATATATATATATACATTAAAATACAATTAAAAAGTGAGAGGAACAACGAACGCATGTGACATAAATGAGATAGTTAGATGGATGAGTAGAGTGACAAAAAATAATACAATTAAAAATGAATTTATTACTAGAGAAAACTAGGGATGGCACCAATTAATACCAAAACAGGAGAGCATAGGTTAAAATAGTTACAGACAAGGGTCTTCTCATGACACTCGTTGATACAGGTACATGTTTAACTTACAAACAATATATAAACAAGATAGCTATTTGATTTTATATAAATAAGGTGAAGATCGGTAAATTATATGGAAAAGTGCAACAATTTTATTCAAAAAGCATAGAACATCCTAATGAGAGGTCGGAAAGTTATTTTTGTTAATTTGTTGCTTAATTATTGCAAAAATAGATTAAAAAGCCAATTTTTTGAATTCTGAAAGCAGCAGATTGAAGAATAAGGTTTACTTGATCAAGTTAAATCATTCAACGAATAAAAAATTAATATTAAATATTGTAAAATGGGTTTTCAAAAGTAGTGTGATTTTATGCTTATTATAAACATTCAGAATAACTAAGATGCATCAACATATAGGAAGTTATTTTTTTATTCGAAATGTTGGCATTTTACACGAATTTTTAAAAAATACCATGCCCTGCGACCCATAGTACCCGAGTTAGCACTTTTTTCAATTTCTCGATTTTACTATTTTAAAAACTGAATTCATAAATTCAAATTTATTAAAAGTCGCAATATCTCGGGTTTTAATTAACGAAAATTGACGTTTTTTTTTTTTAATTTGGGAATTGTTTATTTATTCGAGTTCTTTGTTTAAACAGTTTAAAATAGATATTTATTTTACAAAATTTTACTCTTATTATTATTGGTATAAAAGTTTATAAAATCATTAACGACTTTAATATTTATGTATTATAGTTATAAATAATTAATTTAACAATAATTTTTTGTATTTGAAAATCAAATCTATACGTGTTAATTTATCTTGAATTATGCGTATTATTTTTAAGACTAATTTTTCTCAAAAACATTACGAATATATTCTACAAAAATTAAATATTAAAAACATTGTATAATTATTAAAAGAATGGAAATAATCTACATATATATTTAACATATTACAATTTACATACTTAACTTTACTAGTTTTATTTATAACTAGCGGACCCGACAGACTTGGTTCTGTCAAATAAATTTGGAATTTGGCAGTTTATTTCTTTAATTCTTCTGAACAGAACCGTCACCATGATGATAGGGCGGCGTGTGGGGGTCAGCTCGGGTGACCTAAGTAACTTCGATTCGACGAACTTTGGCCACCCTTTTGGACTCACTGAAATCCCCGACTGGGATGTCTGCCAGAGGGCTTCAAACTAATAGGGGAACTTAAGGTTCAAACCCGATTGAAAAATAATCTAAAGGGATAGTGGAAACCTAAAGGTGACAAATATTTATAAAGTGGTTGCTTCAATGACAAAACATACAGATAATTAATTATTTATTATTATTATTCAAGTGACTACAGTATTCACAATTTGTAACAGCGCTTCTAGTTTCTTAGAAGAGTTTATTTTTGGTAGCGGTGGTCTGCTAAGTGAGTTTGTTACACTAAACTCTTGTACGGCACGTGCCATCTCGTTTACCAGACTATCGTGCAACTTTCATTAAGAACTTGGTCTACAACTTGCTCTAGGTTATGGATCTCCCGTTCGACTTCGCTTTTGATCATGTCGCGTCTAGTCTCTGGTACTTCCTGCAAAATTCGGCATACAGTTGTTGTCGATAGCCGATCGTTTCTTGACCGAGCTTTGTCACCTTATAAGAAAAGCTCAAAATATTTTCGTTTATGGACACAGTCCATTTCATGCGCTGCCTCGGTCGTCCCGCTTGAGTGAGCGCCGGATGATGTTCCAGCGCAGCACCTTCAGCGAGTGAAGCTCTTGTTGTTGTTTGGCTCATTTGTGGTTCTTCTTGTTGTTGGGCTGCTGCTGATTGTATGACAGGGGCCCGCCTCGTCAACACCCTGCCACCGACGTCCCGCATGCTGTCACGTCCAGCGCCGGCTCCAGACGTGCTCTGGCGATCCCCAGGCAGCGACCCTAAACATAAATTATTAAACACCATTTTCATGGGTCTATATTTTATACCTACTGTCAGGTGTCAGTTTTTGTTCCACGGCAGGTATCCCTGCTACCCATCGGTTCTTAGAATAAGTACCCAGAAATCATCCCCATTCACATAGGGCAGCGCCTGATAGAAGAACTGAAAAAAAACTCCCACAGGTGAAAAAAAACTCCCACAGGTGAAAAAGAAAATTCACTCATCCCAGATACCTACGGTATCAAAACGATTGAGCTCTGATGGGACTCTTTCCGTGTTATCGAGCCCTAGGTGACTTGGTATGGAGTATCTCCCAAAAATTTTTGTACACATCTGGTCGTCGCGAGGAGTACAGCTTTCTGCATGGCCTTATAAAGATGTTCATTTAGACCCAGCTATTTTATGTTCGCTAGGAGGTTTTTGGGAATAACACCAGTAGTAGATATAACATTAGGTACTGTGTGGGTACTTTCCATTCTGTATTGTCTCTTGATTTGTATTTCTAGATCTCTATACTTGGCGATCTTTTCGTTGTATTTAACACGCAAATTGTTAGTGTTAGGAATCGCCACATCAATAAGTGTTGTTTGATAATAATAATAATGATAATAATAAATGATCCGTCCATAAATGAGAATATTTTGTACTTCTACTACCAGGTGGCAAACCTCGGTCAAGAAACGATCGGGTATCGACAAAATCTCTATGCCGAATTTTGCAGGGAGTACCCAGAAATTCAAGTAACTGAACAACGAGTTGCTGATCAATACCGGGTAATTATAAGAAATAATCTTATCCCAGAGGCTAGACGCAATACCATCAGAAGCGAAGTCGAACGGGAGATTAATCACCAATAGTTAAATGTCGATCAAGTCCCTAATGAAAGACATGAGCAGATTCCTGAGCTTACCATAGAAGAAACTCAACCTGATAATACACTACAGGACAACAACGAGTTACGCGATACTCTGGTAAGCGAAATGGCACGAGCTGTACAAGAGTTTAATGGAACAAATCCACTTAGCAGACCACCGCTACCAAAAATAAACTCTTCTAAAAAACTAGGTGCTCTGTTACAAATTATAAATACTGAAGTCCTACCCAATTACGTCGTAGAAGCCCATACGCTGGAATATTTGCATATGCTTATTTACTGTGCAGCAACAGCTAATGTAATGGGAATTAAGATCAGAACACGACGGGGTACCAATGCCGGAAGGACTGATAACAGAGTTGCACCCTGGGAGAAACGGCTTCTAAACAAGATTGAATTATTGCGTAGGGACATTGGTCAAATGACAGAATATATACGAGGAACAACAAGTAGAAAAGTCATTAAAAGAGCTGATCAAATAATGCTAAGCACTGCAAGACACTCGCAATATGATCCAGTAAACATCACAGCCCATCAGTGCCTGGATACATTAAAACAAAAACACTCCGTTTATTCAGGACGACTAAGGAGGTACAAGGTTAGTAATAGCCGGAAATGTGACAATGCGCTTTTTGAGCATGCCGAGAAGGCGTTCTATCGGAAACTTAATTTCACTGTCGAAAGTGCCAATAAATCATACCCAAGCCAAGAAGACATTCACGAGTTTTGGGGAAATCAACTTTCCACACCAGCTGCTCTTAACACCAATGCTGGATGGATAGAAGATACGACACATAGCTGTCAACACTACCGCACAACTGTTTATGAACCCTTCACCACAGAAGAAGTCTCTAATATCATCAAAGAGCTTCATAACTGGAAATCTCCTGGACCAGACGGAGTTCAAAACTTCTGGCTTAAGAAGTTCTGGAGTGTTCATGAGTGCCTGTCAACATTAATTAATCGTGTTATTTCTAATCCACAGGAAATACCTATCATACCATCATTCCTAACTCAGGGAACGATCAAAATACTGAAAGATCAAAATAATACCCAAGATCCAGCCAAATACCGCCCAATTACGTGTCTTCCAACTCTGTAGAAATTGGTCACATCCTGTGTAGCCCAGCGTATCTACCAACACTGCGGTTTAAACAATATCATAGAACCTCAACAGAAAGGATGCGCTAAGGGCTCCATGGGTTGCAAAGAACAACTTATTATCGACTCAGTCATTTCTAACCAGGTATATACCAAAAAAAGGAACCTCGTCACTGTCTTTATTGACTATAAGAAAGCCTTTGACTCAGTGCCGCATGAATGGCTGGTAGATATATTAAGAATATATAAAGTCGATGATAATATAGTGACCTTCTTAAGACATATAATGACAGATTGGAAGACTAAAATTCACCTCCAAATACCTGGTGAAAACAATATCGAAACGGAAAATATCGCAATTAACCGCGGCCAATTCCAAGGAGACTCGCTGAGTCCCTTGTGGTTCTGTCTAGCGATGAACCCACTATCCCAGCTATTGAACTCAACTGCCTCAGGTTTTAGCTTTAAAAACAACAACACTGTAGTGGCGAAGCTTAATCATCTGTTGTATGTGGATGATTTGAAACTAATGGCTTCCACTCGAAATCACTTAGATTAAATGCTAAAAACTGTAGAAACTTTTTCAAATGATATCAGTATGCACTTTGGGCTAGACAAATGTCGTGTACTAAATATAGTCAAGGGAAAGGTTCAGCCCGGGGGATTCGATATGCAAAATGGTCAAAACATCGAAGCTATGGGCAAAAATGATATGTATAAATATCTAGGAGTAAAGATTGACTAAAACGGATATGGAAACTCTTCAGAGAAAAGTACGAACACACCTCACAAAGGCACAAAAACACCATCCTCGAAGTGCAGTATAATGAACGACATTACCGCGGTATTTAGGAGGACGAAGGATTATTGATATAAGCGAGCAATTAGATAAACATATTACTAATTTAAGAACTTATTTTCAGGTGCAGGCGGAGACATCTACTCTTCATCGCGCGATTTGCGCAGTAAATGACACAACACCGATCAAACTGAGGGAACAAGAAATGCGCATAAACCATCTTACTAAGAACGAAAAAATGCGCATCTGGATGGGTAAACCTTTGCACGGGCGACATCCGAATGAAGTCAGTCAAGACTATGTCGTTAATATAGCGTCGAACTGTTGGCTGACATCAGAAAAGATGTTCCCTGAAACAGAAGGTTTATTACTCGCCATTCAGGATCAGGTTATACCAACCAAAAATTACCTGAAATATATCGTCAAAGACCCTCAAGTCCAAAACGACAAATGCCGATATGGATGTCAAGCCCAAGAAACTATCCAACATCTTACTGGAGGCTGCTAGGCATTTGCTGCAACTATAAGGAACGGCATGACTCAGTAGGGAAGATCCTCCATCAAGAGATAGCTTCTAAACTGGGACTTCTACAAACAAACCATCTCCCATATTATCAATACGATCTTGAGAGTATGCTTGAGAACGACAACTACAAGCTATACTGGGATCGCACTGTACTCACAGACCAAACTGTAGCACATAGTAGACCAGATCTCGTGCTAGTTAATAAACTAACAAGACAAACAACTCTAATCGATGTGGCGATACCTAACAACAATAATCTGCGTGTTAAGTACAACGAAAGGATCTCCAAGTACAGAGATCTGGAAATACAAATAAGAAGACAATGGAGAATGGAAAGTACCCAGACGATACCTATTCTTCTTTCTACCACTGGAGTCATTCCGAAGAACCTCATAGAAAACATAAAAAAGCTGGGTCTAAATGAACATCTATATAAGATCATGCAGAAAGCTGTGCTACTTTCGACGTCCAGATGCGTGCGAAAATTTTTAGGAGATACACCAACATACCAAGTCACCTAGGACTCGATAACAGGGAAAGAGTCCCACCACAGCTCAATCCTTTTGATACCGAAGGTATCTGGGATGAGTGAACGTTCCCCTTAAAAGAGGGAGTGAGAGCCGTATGGCTAAATCTGATAATAATAATCAAGGAGAAAGAGGACTTATGGATATAGGTGAGCAATTAGATAAACAAATTGCTAATTTAAGAACTTATTTTCAGGTACAGGCTGAGACATCTACTTTACATCGAGCAATTTGCGCAGTAGATTCTGACTAAGCAAGAAAACATGCGCACCTGGATGAGTAAACCTCTGCATGGGCGACATCTCAATGAGATCAGCCAAGAATATGTCGACAATACATCGTCGAACTATTGGTTGACATCAGGAAAGATGTTTCCCGAGACTGAGGGTTTCCTACTTGCCATTCAGGATCAGGTAATTCCAACTAAAATTACCTAAAATATATTGTTAAAGATCCTCAAGTCCAAAATGACAAATGCCGATATGGATGCCAAGCCCAAGAACCATCCAACATCTTACCGGTGACTGCCAGGCATTTGTCGGTACCGATTATAAATAACGCCATAACTCAGTAGGAAAGATTATCCATTAAGAACTAGCTGACAAACTGGGACTTCTCCAAACCGACCATCTTCCTTATTATCAATATGTCCCTGGCAGAATGCTTGAAAATGACAACTACAAGCTATACTCGGACCGCACTGTGCTCACAGACCAGTGGCCCATAATAGACCGAATCTCATACTAGTGAATAAAATTACCAGGCAAACAACACTTATTGATGTGGCGATACCTAACACTAACCATTTGCGTGTTAAATACAACGAAAAGATCGCGAAGTATAGAGATCTGGAAATACAAATCAAGAGACAATGGATAATGGAAAGTACCCAGACAGTACTTATTGTTCTATCTACTACTGGTATTATTCCCAAAAACCTCCTAGCGAACATAAAATAGCTGGGTCTAAATGAACATCTTTATAAGGCCATGCAGAAAGCTGTACTCTTCGCGACGTCCAGATGTGTACGAAAATTTCTGGGAGATACTCCAACATACCAAGTCACCGAGGGCTCGATAACACGGAAAGAGTCCCACCAGAGCTCAATCCTTTTGATACCGTAGGTATCTGGGATGAGTGAATTTACCCCTTAGAGGGAGTGTGAGCCGTATGGCTAAACCTGGGACAATAATAATTTTTATTATTATTATTAACATAGGGTTAATAACCGATGTAATAAAGAATAATAAAATAAAACGTATATAAGTATTTTCAGTAATCTCGTAATTGTAAAGCAAGTTAATCATAATTATTAACAAAAATCAGTTTTATTTTTATTGTAGTACTTTATGATATAAAATGTTTTTTGTTTGATTAGCTGGTAAATATATAAACAAATCTGATGGTTTTTCAACACGGGAACAGGCAACATACAATTGACCATGTGAGATACATGGGTTTTCTAGATTAATACCACAAACACCTAACGATTGCCCCTGGGACATATTTATGGTCATAGTAAAAGCAAGCCGCACTGAAAACTGTAGTCGTTTACATTCAAATGGTATATCAGTCGGAATCATTGGGATGCGTGGTATGAAAACGTCTTCTCCTTTATAATTTCCTTTCAGTATAGTTGCTTCTATGACGTTGTTCAATTTTTTTTATCGCTAACCGTGTGTCGTTGCAAAGACGCGATTAATTGATATTTCTCAATATTATAACTACCGATCCAACCTGTAATTCAAGATTGTGAGGTGGGAATCCTGGTAAATCCAGCGAGTTTAAAAATTCAGGCGGATAGTTGACTATATCATCTTGGTTAGGTAGTGGCCGAATCAACTGATTTATATATCCTCAATTCGCCTGTAATTTGTTCTTGAATTTTGAAATTTAATTCATTTACATCTACGTTTTTTGCAGCCAATATAGTCCGTTCGCTCAACCAATCATGGTTTCTGTAATTTTGAGTAACATCTGGAATCACCTTGGAAACAAACATCGGTTTGTTTTGACAGATGCAACGACGTGAGAACTGATGCAACAAAAACAAAAGAAAGAATATTGCGAGGCCAATCTAATCTATAGCTCTTACATTTTTTTACTTTTCAATTTGGTCGGGTTCCCGATATTATCACTTTTGTGTGAACGCCTTAGATCCTCCAATGCGAACAGGCACACACACGAACGCGCACACACATACATTTGATTGAATTTGAACTTTGTGCAGCGACAATAAAGCGTAAATTGAATCTTCGACGTTAGGAACACACCTACGTTGTTTAGACAACAGTGAGAGCTTGTAATTTAATATAAACTTGATTGGTATACAATAACCGACATAACTTGCGTTATGAATAGTTGAGCAAGGCGAGAGATCTTGTTTCTTATCTTTAAGACGGAGCAACACTGACGTGCGCCGATGCGATCCGATTAACCAGTTTTTGCTTTGCATTTTGCATTATGCTCTTAGGGATGTGAAAAACCTACCGGTTTTAATCGAAAACTGTTTTTTTTTGCTTCACAATATACCGGTTTTATCGGTTTTTTTGTACTGGATATAACCGGTTTTTTATTTTTAAAGTAAAAACCGGTTATTAGGTTTTTACGGTGATTAGGAAAAGGATAGGTATTATTTTGGATCTCAATCATAATTATTATTCGCATTGTATATGTAACTTTGTAACCTATTGGATTAAAAACACCGAAAACCGGTTTTTGCAAAAACCCGATTTTTTGACCGGTTATAACCGCCAGTTTTAACCGTAAGCAAAAAAAAAACGGTATAACCGAAAACCGGTGTTTTGTCAAAAACCGCCATCCTTACTCTCAGTCCCAGTCTAGGTAGTGAGTATCCGTCACAGGTCATAGTGAAAATCAATTCGTACAATGTAGTGGTAGTGATTTGCTGATTACAGAATATTTTATGGTTTTTCATGCGCCTGGCGGTAACAACCCTTTTTACAGTTTATAAAGCTAAGGTAAGTTTAGTGTAATAATCTAATGTTATTACGTGAATTGCAATTGAATCTGTCATTTCGAAAACAATGCATGTTACAATATATACATTTTTCAGTAAACATAAAAATCTTCCCATTAATAGTTGGGTATTTAGAGGCAATACTATAATTTATATAAGTATTATGGGTTATAAATGCCTGTTTCTGAAAGACAAAAAAGACTAAATTTTACTTAGTTTGTTTGATATTAATTTTTTAATTTTGTGGACTTATGTTGTTTTCGAAATGAATTATAATTTTTAATGTTTTTACTAAAACTTCAGCAAGAAACAGTCAAAATATATAGAAACTTAGATATATTATGTATGTCTATACAACAAAAAGAATAAATGTTACTTAATTTTTTTTGATAATAAGTTTTTAATTTTGTGAACTTATGTTGTTTTCGAAATGAACCATTATTTTTAATATCACTAAAACGTTCTTTATGTATAGCAATAAATAGTCAAAATACATAGAAATTTATATATATATATATATATATATATATATATATATATATATATATATATATATATATATATATATTATGTAGCTATTTTACATTGTCAAAGAACTAAACAGTATTTCATATATTTTAAACTCCTAAACGTTGGTATGGATAAGGACATACGTTGATATGGATAAGGACATATGTTGTTTTTAAACTGGCCGAAAAACATACTGACCTGCAATACAGTATTTTAAACAGTAACGTGCGTTGTTTTCATGCGAAATGGTTGATTTCAATATTGAAATCATGATGGCATCGAAAAGTCATATCACCCCAAATATGGACTTATGTTGTTTTCGAAATAACCGATTCAATTACTATATACCCCGTACGCAGTTTATTGCTACTGACCAAACTAAACGTGGATGTGAAAAATGTAATGTAAAATAATTTTATTTTAATTACAGAGACGATGGACAAATTTTTAATACGGAAAAAGCCAGCTTCAGAAAGCCAAAGTTCTTCTGAAGTAGAAGAAAATAAGGATGAATGGACTAGCGCCGAAAAAAATAATAAAAACGGATAAAGAAAGTTTAAATATTGCCTCTGCTTCGCAATCTAGCAGAAAATTATAAAACTAGGATCAACAAAAGGACACAAGTGCCAGTACAAAGAAGAGTATTTAAGTTATGGATTTACCTGGACAGGTGACGAAGATAAACCTAATCCGCGGTGTTTGATATGTGGTAAGAATCTTCCAAACGAATCGATGGTTCCCAACAAGATGAAAAGACATTTGGAACAAAATCATCAAAGCGTTTCCCAAAAACCGCGCGAGTATTTTCAACGTCTACGTTGTTCCATTCAATCATCCTCAGTTATAATGGAAAAACGAATAAAACTCCCAGATAGGACACTTTTAGCATCATATAAAGTTTCTGAGATTGCCAAACAAGCCTACTATTGGTGAAGAGCTTCTTTTACCGGCATGTAAAGAATTAGTTGCTACAATGTTAGGCCCGGAAGCTGTTGAACAAATATCAAAGGTACCTTTATCAAATGACACAGTCCATCGACGTATATTAGATATGTCAATCGATATTCAAAGTAATGTTAGGGAGGTATTGGCAAATACACAATTTGCTTTACAACTGGACGAAAGCACGGACATTTCGGGAAAGGCCCAATTGATAAGATTTGTGTACGGACCGGAAATTATTGAACAATTCCTATTCTGTCGTGAATTGGAAACAACAACCACTGGAGCTGATATATTTGCTACTGTTGACACCTTCTTTCAGGATCACGGACTTAAGTGGACGGATTGTATTGCGATATGTACAGATGGTACAGCTGCAATGACGGGAAATGTCAAAGGATTTTTAAGTTTCGCACTAAAGAAAAACCAGTTGATAATAATTACTCATTGCTTTTTACATCGAGAAGCTCTGGTAGTAAAAACTACGAATGGAAGCCAACTGTGTGAAGTTATTCATACTGTTGTTTCTATGATCAACTTTGACTGCTACATGTCTTTTTAAGTTAACAATTATAACATCGTTTCCATGATTGTGTGGTTCTTATATTGTACTTTTTAGATGAACTGATGATGTTTTCAAAATACGAAAGCGAAACGTCTTCAAAATAGATAAAGTAGCCTATCAACTTTGTCTTTTATTTCTCCACCTTGAGACCGATATAAGAACCCACCACTCGTCTGAGTGATCCTTAATATATTGGATTGACGGTCGTACTCCGTTTCCGATATATATATATATATATATATATATATATATATATATATTATATATATATATATATATATATATATATATATTGTAAGCCGATTTTAATTTAGAATAGCTAATTTTTTTTTATAACGTCAGCTATTTATAAAATAATTTTCAAAACCCTAAATCCCAAGATCCATTGTCGGGGACTAAATTTGTGCGGACGAAATTTAAAGATTTTGGTTATTTTTAAAAAATTAAAAAAAGTGTATGGTTAAATAAAAATACTTTTGATAGGTTTTACTTGAAAGGTTTTTTTATTACCTTTCAAATGAGACTTAGTAAATTAAAATTGATCTAGTAGATTCAGAGTTAAAGCTGTTTAAAATTTATCATTTTCGTGAAAATCGTGTTTTTTCGAATTTTCAAGCTAGCACCAAAAAAATCTTTGAACTTTTAGAGTAACGAAACTTGGTGTGATGATAGTTCTTCGTATGTACAATAACCTGTAACTCTTTATTTTTTGTGTTTTAGCCATTATTGACCTTATCTAACTGCTTCAAAAATTGGAAAAATCGGGTATTATGCATCTAAAGTAAGCCAAAGTATAACATGAAATTTGTATATAAGTATGAAATTGATTCAAGAATGCCAAAACTGCCGAGTTCTTTGGCTTAGTTTAGATGCATAATATTCGATTTTTCTAATTTTTGAAGCAGTTAGATAAAGTCAATAATGGCTAAAACACAAAAAATAAAGAGTTACAGGTTGTTGTACATATAAAGAACTATCATCACACCAAGTTTCGTTACTCTAAAGGTTCAAAGATTTTTTTTGCTGCTAGCTTGAAAATTCGAAAAAACGCGATTTTCACGAAAATGATCAATTTCAAACAGCTCTAACTCTGAATTATCTCGATAAATTTTAATTTACCTAGTCATATTTTAAAGGTAATAAAAAAACCTTTCAAATAAGACCTATCAAAAATATTTCTAATTACCTATTCACTATTTATGATTTTTTAAAAATAACCAAAATCTTTAAATTTCGTCCGCACTAATTTAGTCCCCGACAATGCATCTTGGGATCTAGGATTTTAAAAATTGTTTTGTAAATAGCTGACGTTATAACAAAAAAAATGAGCTATTCTAAATTAAAATCGGTTTATAGGACATCGAGATATAGCTTTTTGAAAATAGGCTAAAAAGGACTCTTATTGGGCCTTTGAGAAGGGATTTATCGGGCCCTAGTGTACCTAGAGGGCTGAAATTTGAATTGTAGTCTTATTTCATAAGGTATAATAACATACTATAATTTGGAGCAAATCCAATGACCCCTCCCACAAAAGTGGGTGAAAACTATTGGTATTGCTTTTATATATATCGGAAAAGGAGTACGACCGTCAATCCAATATATAATAAGGATCACTCAGACGAGTGGTGGGTTCTTATATCGATCTCAAGGTGGAGAAATAAAAAGACAAAGTTGATCGGCTACTTTATCTATTTTGAAGACGTTTCGCTTTCGTATTCTGAAAGCATCATCAGTTCATCTAAAAAGTACAATATGAGAATCACACAAGCATGGAAAAGATGTTACAAGTGTTACCTTAAAAAGACAGGACTTACTTACAAAAAGACATTGACTGCTACATGTCTTTTTAAGGTAACAATTAACATCGTTTCCATGATTGTGTGGTTCTCATATTGTAAAATTTTTTAGATGAACTGATGATGCTTTCAAAACTCGAAAGCGAAACGTCTTCAAAATAGATAAAGTAGCCTATCAACTTTGTCTTTTATTTCTCCACCTAGAGACCGATATAAGAACCCACCACTCGTCTGAGTGATCCTTATATATATATATATATATATATATATATATATATATATATATATATATATATACAACGGTTAAATAGCAGAGGTTTTATCGTATCGTATTTTTTTTTATTATATATATATATATATATATATATATATATATATATATATATATATATATATAAAATAAAGTTTTATTTTGAGGATGCAGTCATTTAAGTAGGGCAGGATAAGTAAAACTCTTTGTTCTTAAATCAAGCTTTCTCAAAATTTATTTGCTTCATCAGGATATGCTAAAATATGTTATGGTAAATACAATGAAATTAGAATTAAGAAAAACATTGTATAAAACTATATAAAAACTTACAACATGAGGTTAAACCATTAAATTATTAAATTCACAAAACATTATTAATTTTTCTAAATTATATTTTTATGCAAGTACAATATTTTAATTTTAAATATATTATGACATTGATTAATAATGATGTTTGATATATGTCAGAAAGACAATCGTGTCTGTTTTATTATTAATTAAATTTAATTTTATTAATAATAAAATTAAATAATTGTTTTATTATTAATCAAACATCATTATTAATCAATGTCATAATATATTTAAAATTAAAATATTGTACTTGCATAAAAATATAATTTAGGAAAAATTAATAATGTTTTGTGAATTTAATAATTTAATGGTTTAACCTCATGTTGTAAGTTTTTATATAGTTTTATACAATGTTTTTCTTAATTCTAATTTCATTGTATTTACCATAACATATTTTAGCATATCCTGATGAAGCAAATAAATTTTGCGAAAGCTTGATTTAAGAACAAAGAGTTTTACTTATCCTGCCCTACTTAAATGACTGCATCCTCAAAATAAAACTTTATTTTACATAACGTGTCAGTCAATAATACCTAACTACCTTATATATATATATATATATTATATATATATATATATATATATATATATATATTATATATATATATTATATATATATATATATATATATATATATATAGTAGTGCTCTATATTTGACTCTATTTTCACTTTTGAAAATGATTTACTCCAATTAATTAATTTACTATCTAATTAATCAAAATCAAAACAAAAAATTTATGAATTATATATCTCAGGGCTAATTAATAATTTTAGTACTTACTTTGTTTTGTAGGTTCAAAAAAGATTTCTTAGTGGCTTCCTAATAAAAGGTTAGGTAAAAACGACATAAATAATATACAGGAATTTCAAAGTTGAAATAACAAAATTCGTTTATTTTATCAATTTGTATTAAATGTTCAATCATGTAAGTTTTATCAATTATTCCTTTACCTTTTATTGTTGAATCTTGTTTTCTTTTGTTACCCTAATTAGTTTGATATGAAGTATTTTGATTTATCAATATTACGGATAAAAGAAATTATAATGATGTCTAAATGATAACTTTTCTTGAGATTAAAAAAAAAATTTATAATATTGAAATGTTTATTTAAATCTGCACTGTGGTATTTAATACGCAAAATCATTCATTTCTGTCATAACAAATTAAGACCGACCTTTTCACTGTAGCTTCGAAAATGTCCTCATACCAAAAATAATTCTCTGTAGTTGCTGCTGTTGCGATCCAAGGAAACATCTCCACGTCAAATTTGTAGACGATCTTATATGTTCTGTTCCTACTTCAAAAATTCAAAATACCTTGAACATTTTCAATTACTTTAACAAACATATCCAATTTACTTTAGAGATTGAAAATGATTGTTCGATATCATTTCTGGATACCAAATTAATAAGAACTAAACAAAACAAAATATTGATAGAGTGGTATCAAAAGCCAACACACTCTGGAAGATATTTAAACTTTTTTTCAAATCATCCTACTCATCAAAAGTTTAATACATTGATTGCAATGAAGAATTGGGTAAGGCATATTAGTGGTGATAAATTCATAAACAGAAACTTAAATTTGCTGTTTGACTGCACCTCTTTGAAAATAATGGATACCCAAAATATATCCTGAAAAAATTGATATTTAACTCAGACATTTTTGACGGTCCCACTGATATCGGAACAGTACAAACAATACAATATAAAAAACTACCATTAATAAAACAGTTAACAACTTCTGTGACTAGTTTATTTAAACAATTTACTAACATTAAAATTGTCCAATATAATTTATTAGAAAACCGACAACTGTTTTCTAAAGTAAAAGACAAGACACCAACTGTAAATAAAACTAATGTTATCTACAAACTGCCTTGTTTGGATTGCCAGAGCTGTTATGCTGGCCAAACTTCTCAATGGCTAAAACAAAGGGTCACACAACACAAAAGTGACTGCACACAAAAGATGAATACATGTGCGGCAGCTGACCATCACTTAAATACTGGGCATAAATTTGACTATTCAAATGTCAGGGTTCTACAGCAAGAAAATAATTACAAAAAAAGATTGTTTTTAGAAATGTGTCATAAATTACAAGTCAGACACGGGACAGTTGAGCAACATCTACTGTAATATTCTTAGTATGTTCAAATAATTTTTCTGTTTACAATTATATTTTAAATCACCCTGTATTTGCTCTATTTTTATATTTAATTACTAGTGACCTAGGTGCTTTTTAACCAATATTGTCAGTACTGTTTTGAACATATTATGTACAACAACTTTTTTTTAAGTATTTTTAACTCTAAATACCACAATAAACACCACAGACAATAACACTGAATAACAACACTAATAGCTCCATTTCATTAGACAGACTTGATTTGTTGAGAAAGACAGATGGTAGATTTCATATTTGTGGAATAGTGTATTAATTTAACATCATGCTATTGATATTTCATTTCTGAGTAAGTGGTGATTTTGTTCTGCTGTCCTTTTGAAGATTCTTTCTGCCCTAAAAATCATAATTTGGGGTTAGATGTTAAATTGTGTAAATGTCTTGCTAAAAATAATATGAAAAATGTATAAAACCTACCAGTTACATTGATGAAAATCTTTTAATAAACACACAAGATGGATTCCATTTGACATGACAGTTGACGTAGACAGGGAACATAGGCGTACTTAATAGGGCAATTTTAAATAAGAATAAATAAGAAATTGAATTATCTAATTATATTAATATTATATTTACGTGTGTGTGTAGACAAGAAAAATAAATATTTAAAAAAATAATACATGAAGTAATTATTTTCGGGTATTGTGATAATATTAAATATCGGAGAAAGGAAGGTAATCAAAATGTTTAGAAACCTAGAATGAACTTAAATGGCGATTAAAGAAGTAATTTATAAGTTAGATACTATAGAGAGAATAGAGAATACTATAAAAATTATTTATATAAGGGCATCCTTAAGAAATTAGCATAATAGCTTGTTTAAAAAGTTTTTATTTTGAAATGTATTTGGTTATTTTCATAGTTATTATATTATAAATAGATTTAGATGAGTGAATTTGTTATATTGGGACATTTTGTGAATAAAAGTGATATGGGACAGTGAATCCAGGTGAAATTGAACAGAAAGTGGACATTTGAAATAATAATTATGGATTAAAATAGTGTTATTTACTAATTTAAGATGTTTAATTTATATATAAGTTTACATTGTGATCTGAAAAGCCTAAATTTCCATAAAAATCTCAATAGAAAAGTAAAGAACTATCTAGAAATTTAAAATAAGACGTCAAAAAAGTCTAAATACAAAGAATCTAACCTCTTTTATTCGCGAATATTCGCGGACGTTGAAATATCTATAAATACGCTGTCACTTCGAGCGTAGGGGGAGATTAAAAGATTATTAGAAAGAAGATTAATTATTGAGAAATCAACTGTAACAATTCATTTTGGAAAAAGTCAAGTTTTTGTTAAATTTTTATAGAAAATAAAGCAAGCAAACAGTAATATATAAATTATTAATAGTTAAAAGTCAATCAAGTAAAGAAGAAAACATATTTTACTCAACTATAAATGTTAATAAGAAGAAAAATAATTTGAAATGGTGGAAGCTGCTAATTGAAACATTGTGGTCTTTTTTGGAAAGGTATTTCATAAAAAGAAGGATAACCAGAGGCTGATAACGGAGACATTGAGTGGCGATTAAAACCTTTATTTTGGAAAACAATTTGATTTAGATACTCAGTGACAGAAAGGTACCAAATTGTGTTAGTATAATTTAATTATTGTAATAAGAACTTCAGTTTAAAGATAGGTTGTTTTAAATTTATATTTAAATATTGTCTGAATTAGGTATATATATATATATATATATATATATATATATATATATATATATATATATATATATATATTGAAATGATTTCAATAGGTCAAAGAGGATATAACTTAAAGGGATTTTTATATGAGTTTGTTGTTCATGAATTTCATGAAGCCATCACAATGTGGGGTCGACTCTGAAATAAAAGGGAGAAAAGATTAGTAAATTGCTAAATAAATTAATTTTGACTTACCTGGTATAGTGTTAATAATTTCTGAATAGTATAGTTGCCTAGTGTATAGGTGAATCGTCTAAACCTTAAAAGGAATAAAAAAAGAAGAATTCTTAAAAAATTATTTAAACATAGAAATTTTAAAAATAAACGTCAGAAAAATAAACTGTCAAAAGTCTGTGGGAACTAAATTAATAGGGGTTTTGTTAAATAAATTACAATGATGTGGAGATGAAAAGAATAAATTATATTAGTATTGTTAAGTTTTATATCTGAATTTTTTTTTTAAATTCCCAAATTAGATGTGATTAAAGTGCTTATGAGAAATTAATGTGGTTTGACAAATATGTCAAAACAGGACAGTTTTATGGTTGAATAAAATAGAAGACGGAATGAAAAAAGAAAGTGGGTTGCTGTTAGCAACGAATAATTTTGGTGGGTGCTAGCTATGGCGGTGAACAAGGAAGAATAGGTTGTTGGAGGCGACGAAAATTTTGGAGGAAGAGCCCTAAAAAGGTGGAATAGTCCGGGAGTGCTTTAAAATCGTTTAATTATAATTTAGTTTTTCCACATTTTCAAATAGAGATATCCAGAATTTGTTCCAGAGAGTAAGAGAAATTTTGACTTATAAATTATAATTGGAGTGCAGAAATGTCATTTAGATTGAAAAAGTAAAAATTCATGAATTAACTAATTGCGATAGGCCTTAAAAATTGAAATATTAATGATCATTTAAATAAAAATATAATAGTACGTACCTTTAACTTCCGAAGAGAGGATAGATATTCCAGTATCACCGATTATTTTGCGAGTAGTTAGTTTTCTTTAAAAAAAAAAAAATCAGAACTGTTTGAAAGTGAGTTTGGATAATAATTTTGGGGATCATTTGAAATTTTGATTATATTTTAATGCTAGTTATAAGTCAGCGGCATAAAGTGTTCAGTTTTCTTTTCTTTATATTTCATTTAAACACTTTATAAAGTTGCAATAGTCATTTAGATTTGAGGTAATTGTAGAGAGTTTCCACATTTTGTAATCAAATTCTATTTTCACGACACATTAAGGTTTACACGATTCCTATTTTTGTAAATTTTTAAAGGCAACCCAAGTTGCAGACGAATTTTATTGTTTATATTAAATTTGTTCAATATTAATAAATAACGTGCTTCATTTGGGTTAATTTATCAAAAATATAAAGTAAATTTTGGTTTAATTTCTTTTTGAACTCTACCAGGAGACTACAGAGTTGACGTCACACAGTGACAGATTGCTTAGAACAAATAATTGAGCTAGCCGAGGTATAGTATATTAACAACGAACTACATACTTTTAAAATTCACTTCAATTCAATTAAAATTATATTTATTAACAATAAAACATAAAAATAATAAAAACAAAACTATTACAATTGGCGCT
This sequence comes from Diabrotica balteata, assembly GCA_918026665.1. Lineage (NCBI taxonomy): Eukaryota > Metazoa > Arthropoda > Insecta > Coleoptera > Chrysomelidae > Diabrotica > Diabrotica balteata. Next base: position 82,700,297 of record OU898279.1, read on the forward strand.
AACAACGTGGAGCCTCTGGGAAAACAGAAATAAGGGTGTTTTTTTTTAAGCAGATTTATTAATAATACACAGATTAAAATAAAAACAAATTGGTGTGATTAGAGTTGTAGAGATTCTGGGGTAGTTAAAGTTAAATTTGAGAATAAATAGAGATTAGGATAAAATGGCAGACCGAATGACTTTAAGAAATGGAAAAGAAATCGTACCGAAAAAGAGTGAAGGAGAACAGGTGTTAGAACAGGAACAGGGTATACAGGTAGATGAAGAAAGCAGAGGAGGATCAGGAGAATTTGTAGTACAATATTTAGAGCAAGGCAGACAAGAAGCAGGACAAGGTGATAGAGAGGGAAGTCTAACAGATAGTTTGAGAGAGGAGTTGGATGAGACAGTGAGAGATAGACGTGATGAAAGTGTGGATGAATGTAGAGTGCAGGAGGAGAGACGTAGGGAAGGAGATGTTGGAGAGTCAGGGATGACACAGATGGATATGAGGCAAATAATGCGGATGTTACAACAGATGGATCATAATATTAGGGGAGATATGCACAAAATGGATAGTAATATTAACAATATTAGGGGGGATATGAACAAAATGGAAAATAATATTAAAGGAGAACTTAGGGAAGAGTTAATTAAAATGAGGGAAGAAATCAAAGAAGAAGTGAAGATAGTCAGGGAAGAGATGCTACAAATTACCCAAGGTTTAGAAGAGAAAGTAGAACAGGTCAGAGGAGAAAGTGAGAATTTTAAGAGGAATGTACAGGAGGAGATATCCAGAGAAAAGGCCATAATTAGAGCGGAAATAGGACAGGAAATTGGGAGCAGATTTGTAGAGTTGGGAACAGCCATTAAAGAGAATTTACCAATGGAAATAAACAAAGAAGTTAATAAGCAGAATAAAGAGATTGTTAGGGAGGTAGAAAGTGTTAAAAGGCAAACTCAGGATTATGAGGAAAAAATTACCATTATAAAAAATAATATAAAGAAGGGATTGCAGAATTTGGAACTGGAAATGGGTATGCATGCAAATCAGGCGGAAAAGGGAGATAGAGTATTACAGGGACAAGTTGAGGAATTGAGAGAGAAATTTAAAAATGCAAGTGAGGAGATTCAGCGTTTGGAATCAAATCTAGGACAAACAAGAGTAGTGAGTACTGTGGTGCCGAGTTATAATGATGGGGGAATAAAGTTTGATGGAAACCTGAATCACTTACATCCTAGAATATTTGTAGATATCATCAAAAATAAGGTAAAGAATGTAAGGGATCCAATAGAAATGAAATTGAATATTCGAAACATGTTAGTGGGCATGCCATTATTATGGTTTTGCAATAATGAAAATTCCATAAATAATGTGCAGGAATTTGAGGCCAAGTTTATTAACTATTTTTGGGGAGAAAACCAACAGGCTAGTTTCAGGGAGCGGTTGTATTTTGGGAAATTCAATTATGAAAAAAGTACCAACTACAATCTGTACGCAATGCAGTTATTCCAGACAGCACAATATTTAGAACCGGCTATGCGAGAAGAGGAGATTGTCCTATACATTGCCAGGCAATATAACCATAACATGGCAGAAACAATAGCTCTCCACAATATAAAGACGATGGAAAGTTTGACAGGATATCTTCAGAGGATTGAGAGGAGTGTAGGGACGCAGAATCGAAATGGACAAGAGCAAGTGACATATAGGAATAACACAGCAAATAGACAGGGATATGTGAATCGAGGGAATAATTATAGGGAAAGAGAATTTGAGAGACAAAATAGAAGCAGGGATTTTACAAATAGGGGAGAGAATTTGAACAATGTCAGGAGAGATATCGGACGATATAACTGGGAACGTAGACAAGGGAATCCAAACAATGATAGAGAGAATAACTGGAGACAAGGGAATGACAGAGGCAATAATTGGAGACAGAACCAGGGAAATTATCCACAGGAGACGAGAAATAGGGAAGTTTACAGAGAAGGGAATCCAAGATATAATAGGGGGGAAAATGAGGAGAGAAGACAGGTGAATGTAGTTAGAACAGAGGAGAATAGGGGGGAAGCAAGTGTTGATGTAGAAGGGAGAAATTTTGTTTAGACCGCTCCTATGTGCATAATATTGTCTACTTATCAAAGTATGAACATCCAAGGGAGTTTATTAGAGATACTGGGGAATTAAATAAAAACAATAACACTAATACTTTAAAGTTTATTGAAGGGTACATACAAGATTCAGTATACAAGTTATTATTATAGATACAGGTTCAGAAGTAACTCTAATCAACAAAAACATTGTAAATAATTTAAATAATGCAATATTATGACACGAATTTGGTATTATAAGATATAAGTTTTGTAAATAGAAGGATAATTAATAAATAAGCATATCTTGAGATAAATTTGATAATTAAATAATTTATTAGGAACAAATGTACAGAATAATGATAAATTTATATAAACAAAAAAGGTTGATTTATTTTCAAGTAGATTTATAGGAGTTACAAGTATAAATAAATAAGCAAAGTACTATGGACAAATCGATATTTTGTAGAAATTGGGAAATAGGGAATATTATAATGATAAATAGTATATGCGAAAATAAGATGAAAAATAGAATTATATGAAATATTGAAATATGAAATATAGAGAGTTGTATGTAGAGATGATGAAATGAATATTATATGGGGATATAAAAAGAATAAATAATAATGCGGCAATGAATAAAGATACTGAAATAGTATATGCGGAAATAAATAAATAAATAAAAACATAAAATAAAGAGGGGAACAATTATAAGAATTTCTACGAAATTAGTACGAGAAATAAATAGTACAGGAAAAGAAGTAATGAAATTGGGAAAGTACTTGGAAATTTGATTCTGAAGTTGATATAATTAGTGAAAGATTTGTAGATTTTGTTTGGAGAAGTCTGTATTTTTCATAGAGTAAATTATTAAAAAAAAAAATATTCAAGAGATATGCTTATTAATAAAAGTCAGTTTATTGTTATGTTAATATTAATAAAATGTTTAAGTTTATCGGTAAGAATTTAGATTTAGTAAGTGCTGATAGTTAGCACTGAACAAAATCCAAATTGGGGGGAAGTTGAAATGATTTCAATAGGTCAAAGAGGATATAACTTAAAGGGATTTTTATATGAGTTTGTTGTTCATGAATTTCATGAAGCCATCACAATGTGGGGTCGACTCTGAAATAAAAGGGAGAAAAGATTAGTAAATTGCTAAATAAATTAATTTTGACTTACCTGGTATAGTGTTAATAATTTCTGAATAGTATAGTTGCCTAGTGTATAGGTGAATCGTCTAAACCTTAAAAGGAATAAAAAAAGAAGAATTCTTAAAAAATTATTTAAACATAGAAATTTTAAAAATAAACGTCAGAAAAATAAACTGTCAAAAGTCTGTGGGAACTAAATTAATAGGGGTTTTGTTAAATAAATTACAATGATGTGGAGATGAAAAGAATAAATTATATTAGTATTGTTAAGTTTTATATCTGAATTTTTTTTTTAAATTCCCAAATTAGATGTGATTAAAGTGCTTATGAGAAATTAATGTGGTTTGACAAATATGTCAAAACAGGACAGTTTTATGGTTGAATAAAATAGAAGACGGAATGAAAAAAGAAAGTGGGTTGCTGTTAGCAACGAATAATTTTGGTGGGTGCTAGCTATGGCGGTGAACAAGGAAGAATAGGTTGTTGGAGGCGACGAAAATTTTGGAGGAAGAGCCCTAAAAAGGTGGAATAGTCCGGGAGTGCTTTAAAATCGTTTAATTATAATTTAGTTTTTCCACATTTTCAAATAGAGATATCCAGAATTTGTTCCAGAGAGTAAGAGAAATTTTGACTTATAAATTATAATTGGAGTGCAGAAATGTCATTTAGATTGAAAAAGTAAAAATTCATGAATTAACTAATTGCGATAGGCCTTAAAAATTGAAATATTAATGATCATTTAAATAAAAATATAATAGTACGTACCTTTAACTTCCGAAGAGAGGATAGATATTCCAGTATCACCGATTATTTTGCGAGTAGTTAGTTTTCTTTAAAAAAAAAAAAATCAGAACTGTTTGAAAGTGAGTTTGGATAATAATTTTGGGGATCATTTGAAATTTTGATTATATTTTAATGCTAGTTATAAGTCAGCGGCATAAAGTGTTCAGTTTTCTTTTCTTTATATTTCATTTAAACACTTTATAAAGTTGCAATAGTCATTTAGATTTGAGGTAATTGTAGAGAGTTTCCACATTTTGTAATCAAATTCTATTTTCACGACACATTAAGGTTTACACGATTCCTATTTTTGTAAATTTTTAAAGGCAACCCAAGTTGCAGACGAATTTTATTGTTTATATTAAATTTGTTCAATATTAATAAATAACGTGCTTCATTTGGGTTAATTTATCAAAAATATAAAGTAAATTTTGGTTTAATTTCTTTTTGAACTCTACCAGGAGACTACAGAGTTGACGTCACACAGTGACAGATTGCTTAGAACAAATAATTGAGCTAGCCGAGGTATAGTATATTAACAACGAACTACATACTTTTAAAATTCACTTCAATTCAATTAAAATTATATTTATTAACAATAAAACATAAAAATAATAAAAACAAAACTATTACAATTGGCGCTAACAACGTGGAGCCTCTGGGAAAACAGAAATAAGGGTGTTTTTTTTTAAGCAGATTTATTAATAATACACAGATTAAAATAAAAACAAATTGGTGTGATTAGAGTTGTAGAGATTCTGGGGTAGTTAAAGTTAAATTTGAGAATAAATAGAGATTAGGATAAAATGGCAGACCGAATGACTTTAAGAAATGGAAAAGAAATCGTACCGAAAGAGAGTGAAGGAGAACAGGTGTTAGAACAGGAACAGGGTATACAGGTAGATGAAGAAAGCAGAGGAGGATCAGGAGAATTTGTAGTACAATATTTAGAGCAAGGCAGACAAGAAGCAGGACAAGGTGATAGAGAGGGAAGTCTAACAGATAGTTTGAGAGAGGAGTTGGATGAGACAGTGAGAGATAGACGTGATGAAAGTGTGAATGAATGTAGAGTGCAGGAGGAGAGACGTAGGGAAGGAGATGTTGGAGAGTCAGGGATGACACAGATGGATATGAGGCAAATAATGCGGATGTTACAACAGATGGATCATAATATTAGGGGAGATATGCACAAAATGGATAGTAATATTAACAATATTAGGGGGGATATGAACAAAATGGAAAATAATATTAAAGGAGAACTTAGGGAAGAGTTAATTAAAATGAGGGAAGAAATCAAAGAAGAAGTGAAGATAGTCAGGGAAGAGATGCTACAAATTACCCAAGGTTTAGAAGAGAAAGTAGAACAGGTCAGAGGAGAAAGTGAGAATTTTAAGAGGAATGTACAGGAGGAGATATCCAGAGAAAAGGCCATAATTAGAGCGGAAATAGGACAGGAAATTGGGAGCAGATTTGTAGAGTTGGGAACAGCCATTAAAGAGAATTTACCAATGGAAATAAACAAAGAAGTTAATAAGCAGAATAAAGAGATTGTTAGGGAGGTAGAAAGTGTTAAAAGGCAAACTCAGGATTATGAGGAAAAAATTACCATTATAAAAAATAATATAAAGAAGGGATTGCAGAATTTGGAACTGGAAATGGGTATGCATGCAAATCAGGCGGAAAAGGGAGATAGAGTATTACAGGGACAAGTTGAGGAATTGAGAGAGAAATTTAAAAATGCAAGTGAGGAGATTCAGCGTTTGGAATCAAATCTAGGACAAACAAGAGTAGTGAGTACTGTGGTGCCGAGTTATAATGATGGGGGAATAAAGTTTGATGGAAACCTGAATCACTTACATCCTAGAATATTTGTAGATATCATCAAAAATAAGGTAAAGAATGTAAGGGATCCAATAGAAATGAAATTGAATATTCGAAACATGTTAGTGGGCATGCCATTATTATGGTTTTGCAATAATGAAAATTCCATAAATAATGTGCAGGAATTTGAGGCCAAGTTTATTAACTATTTTTGGGGAGAAAACCAACAGGCTAGTTTCAGGGAGCGGTTGTATTTTGGGAAATTCAATTATGAAAAAAGTACCAACTACAATCTGTACGCAATGCAGTTATTCCAGACAGCACAATATTTAGAACCGGCTATGCGAGAAGAGGAGATTGTCCTATACATTGCCAGGCAATATAACCATAACATGGCAGAAACAATAGCTCTCCACAATATAAAGACGATGGAAAGTTTGACAGGATATCTTCAGAGGATTGAGAGGAGTGTAGGGACGCAGAATCGAAATGGACAAGAGCAAGTGACATATAGGAATAACACAGCAAATAGACAGGGATATGTGAATCGAGGGAATAATTATAGGGAAAGAGAATTTGAGAGACAAAATAGAAGCAGGGATTTTACAAATAGGGGAGAGAATTTGAACAATGTCAGGAGAGATATCGGACGATATAACTGGGAACGTAGACAAGGGAATCCAAACAATGATAGAGAGAATAACTGGAGACAAGGGAATGACAGAGGCAATAATTGGAGACAGAACCAGGGAAATTATCCACAGGAGACGAGAAATAGGGAAGTTTACAGAGAAGGGAATCCAAGATATAATAGGGGGGAAAATGAGGAGAGAAGACAGGTGAATGTAGTTAGAACAGAGGAGAATAGGGGGGAAGCAAGTGTTGATGTAGAAGGGAGAAATTTTGTTTAGACCGCTCCTATGTGCATAATATTGTCTACTTATCAAAGTATGAACATCCAAGGGAGTTTATTAGAGATACTGGGGAATTAAATAAAAACAATAACACTAATACTTTAAAGTTTATTGAAGGGTACATACAAGATTCAGTATACAAGTTATTATTATAGATACAGGTTCAGAAGTAACTCTAATCAACAAAAACATTGTAAATAATTTAAATAATGCAATATTATGACACGAATTTGGTATTATAAGATATAAGTTTTGTAAATAGAAGGATAATTAATAAATAAGCATATCTTGAGATAAATTTGATAATTAAATAATTTATTAGGAACAAATGTACAGAATAATGATAAATTTATATAAACAAAAAAGGTTGATTTATTTTCAAGTAGATTTATAGGAGTTACAAGTATAAATAAATAAGCAAAGTACTATGGACAAATCGATATTTTGTAGAAATTGGGAAATAGGGAATATTATAATGATAAATAGTATATGCGAAAATAAGATGAAAAATAGAATTATATGAAATATTGAAATATGAAATATAGAGAGTTGTATGTAGAGATGATGAAATGAATATTATATGGGGATATAAAAAGAATAAATAATAATGCGGCAATGAATAAAGATACTGAAATAGTATATGCGGAAATAAATAAATAAATAAAAACATAAAATAAAGAGGGGAACAATTATAAGAATTTCTACGAAATTAGTACGAGAAATAAATAGTACAGGAAAAGAAGTAATGAAATTGGGAAAGTACTTGGAAATTTGATTCTGAAGTTGATATAATTAGTGAAAGATTTGTAGATTTTGTTTGGAGAAGTCTGTATTTTTCATAGAGTAAATTATTAAAAAAAAAAATATTCAAGAGATATGCTTATTAATAAAAGTCAGTTTATTGTTATGTTAATATTAATAAAATGTTTAAGTTTATCGGTAAGAATTTAGATTTAGTAAGTGCTGATAGTTAGCACTGAACAAAATCCAAATTGGGGGGAAGTTGAAATGATTTCAATAGGTCAAAGAGGATATAACTTAAAGGGATTTTTATATGAGTTTGTTGTTCATGAATTTCATGAAGCCATCACAATGTGGGGTCGACTCTGAAATAAAAGGGAGAAAAGATTAGTAAATTGCTAAATAAATTAATTTTGACTTACCTGGTATAGTGTTAATAATTTCTGAA
>OU898279.1:82718227-82794220 GCA_918026665.1 Diabrotica balteata
TAATTTCATTGTAGCAAGTCCACTATGCTTAAAATATCCTACTTATCTTTTACTTTTTATAATTATATTTTTCAGAATTGCATTGCCATTTAGAGATTCTTTGGTACTCAAATTTAGCGTATGAGCTACACAAGGATGATGGTTTTTTTCGCAAATGTTCTATAATTGCATTTTTTATATTCGAGCCATTATCAGAAATAAATGTTACTATATTATTGTCCAAATTCCAATCTTCAATGCATTTAGATAAATGATCTGCTACATTTCGACCAGTGTGATGCTCCTGCTCCAATTCTTTGACACTTAAGGTTTGAGAACATAATTTCATGTTGTTTATAAAATGGCAGGTCACTGAAATGTATGACTTGTTGCTGTCTGACTGCCAAATATCTGTGGTTAGAGAAACATATTGTACAGTACCCAACAGGGTTTTGATTTTTGTTTGAATTTCCACATATTTTTCTGGTAATAGTCTATTTGTTAAAACTTGTCTACTTGGTAAGGTGTATAATGGGTTTAACTTTTTGGTATATTCTATGAAGCCACGATTTTCCACAATAGATACAGGTTGAAAATCTGTAACGATTAATTTTAATACACTTAAATCTAAATCAGTCTTTTGTTTTTCTGACAGTTCATTTGTGTTCTTGGCACCATAAATTTTTAACTGTTTTGCACGTTTGACGACGGGTTGCGAATATTTAACACTAGCACTTCTTTTTGAAGATGTTGAGACTTCCACTGTGTTATAATAAGGAGCATTAGAACTACTCGATGTAGAAGCAATCTCAGTTTGAGGGGTCACTGCTGGCGCTGGATTTTCATTAAATTGTATTCCTTCACTTTCTTCTACTTCATTATTAGGAACGAAACTCTCTTTGTTAAGTTCTTGAGTATATTGCAAGTTATGTTTTCGCATAACATGCTGCTTTAAATTACTTGTACTTGCAAAGTACTTGAGTTGTTGAAAGCACAATTTGCAAGTAACAAGACCCTTATCTGTAGCAGATTTGTTAAAAAAATCCATACAATGGACTTTTTTGCTGGTGCCATTTTTTTTACACGACTTTTACACATTTAACACTACTTTATTTAATAAATATTCTAAGCATACACTGAACACTAGTCCCAGAAAAGGTTAAGCAACACCGTCTTACTTAATAAAATGTATTACTGTGTCTTATCACCCAAATTATGGGATTTACGGGAGACGTTAGTTAGAAATAAAGAAGAGGTGGACGATAATTTATTATAAGAAATTCACATAAATTATATTTAGTAAATAAAAAACTGAAATATAATAATTTTTAAATCCTTAAAACAATAACAACTATACCTTTTTTCTATTAGTGCTTGTTATTCATTGTTTATGAAATGATTAATCATAATCATAATATTATATCCTAATTAGATTAACTGTTACACCGAAACGGTTATCCCATCTTTAACTTGTTCCTTTTTCGCCTCTGCCAACTTTAGTGAGAGCGCCCACCAAAGTGGCGTGGCACGTAGCAAGTGGCAAGTAGCACGCGTCTAGCATAATGTAACCAATGAAAACGAATGATTCAGTTTACACCAAAATGACAGTAACGTTATTCATTCTAATCATTCGTTAGGATTGGTTACATTATGCTAGACGCGTGCTACTTGCTACTTGCCACTGCCACGCCACTTTGGTGGGCGCTCTCACTTATGTTCACAGTAAGCACCGTATACGCACGCTCTACTCTGACTTCACCCAATTATGTCGTCCTCTTTGAATTAATTCGGAATCGAATAATTAATCCGAGTATTTAGATCATTCGAATACGTTGAATCCGAGTATTGAAATCATCCGAATATCTACATCATTAGGTTGACATCATGGTCATGATCATTCAAATTTAAAGAATTGAGTTTTGTTGGACTAATCAAAAGTTTAAAGTTTTATTGTTTTTTTGTTTCAAGTAAAGGAAAGTTTAAGTAAAATTGGTTTTCATTTAATATAAATTTATGTAGATTTAAAATCTTATTATTATAAAAATTTCATTTATTTTCTTGTATGTTGAAAATAAAGTTTTGGAGCCACGAGTGTCTTCTCCTCCCTGGATCCCTTCTGCTGTCTATTTTCCCTTGAACGATTAGCTGTAGTACTCTATATTTATTACGTCTCATAACGTGACCCAAGTATTCCAACTTTCTTTTCTTTATACTTATTCCTACCTCTCTCTCTTTACCTATCCGGCGTAGTACCTCTTCGTTGGTCACGTGCTCAGTCCAGAATATACGTAATATACGTCTGTAAGCCCACATTTCGAAGGCCTCTACTTTTTTCATCAATGTTGCGGTCATTGTCCACGCCTCCATTCCATATAACAAAACCGGGAATACATAACATTTCAGAAGTCGAATTTTGAGAGGTAATGTGAGGCTTTTAGAGGTGAAAATTTGCTTCATGCTAGTGAACGATGCTCTTGCCTTTTCTACTCTTATACGTATTTCCTTCGCTTGATCCCAATTTGAGTTAACTCAAATACTCAAACTCAGAGTCAGATTAAATAAATTATTAGAAGAATTTTTTTACTAAGCAACAACAGTTTTGTTTAATTCATTAATAATTTTTGTATTTTGACAACGACACCCGATTTGGGCTTCGAAACGTTAATAAAACCATTTTTTAGTAAAATTGTGGCTTATTTCCCATCAAAACTAGATAAGATCTCGATTAACAAACATTTTTTTCATTTTTATAAATGGTTGTCTTGCAATTTCAATGCGTGTCCTGATTTCTCTAATAAATACCTTGGTCATTTTTTATAAATGCTTGTCTTGCAATTTCAATGCGTGTCCTGATTTCTCTAATAAATACCTTGGTCATTGTTTTTATTTTATTATTATAATGATCTGTAAGTTTCATTTGTTTAAAGGACTTATTTTTTAACAATTTTCTTTTAATTTTGAAAAAAATGCTTTTTTTCAAAATAACTTAAAATTTATTAGTGACACCAAAAATCACAAAGAGTAAAAAAATGTAGGTTTTGCTTTTCTGAATATTTTGGTCATAACTTGCATACTCTTGATGCAAGAAACTAAACATAAATAAACCTTTTTAAAACACTTTAAAAATAGCTGTAATGAGTTTTCGTCGAAAAGTGCTTCAGTTTTTTATTATTTCACGTTGAAATATTCAACATGGAATTTGACGAATAAGAACCTATTTTTCAATAACTCGAAAAGTATTGACATAGTGAAAAACCTCTATAAAACCAAACTTGCTTAGAATTACTGATTTTAGGCACTTCCGAACTTATCTTGAACATATATTTTTTCACTCCCGATAAGGGGTGATACTAATCCATAGGGCAAAAGCATAATCTTTTTTCCTTTGACATCTTAGCTAGGAGCCAAATTGCATGTCAATCCAAGCGATTCTTTAAACTTATGAGGTTTTGCAATATTTTACCGTGAGTGAATGGACTAAATCTGGAAATAAATTCTGTATATTAGCTTGAAATATTTTAGTTTACATCAATTCTGGAAATTAATTTGTTTGAAAAGTTACAAAAAAGTAATTTACATGAGATGTAATTTATCACTGCTAATTTTATTATGTATTTTATATTTTATTTTTTTGTATTGTGTTGATAAATAAATAATTTTTAGAAAACCTTTACTGTTTTCATTAATTTTTAGCGTTTTTCTGAAGTAAAATTTTAATTTCATAATATAGATTACAAGCACGTTAAAATTACTTGTGAAAATGCTGAATGCCATCCTTATATCGTCCTCTAATGCACTAGAGAATTGCCGGACCAGGGAACTGAAATTTATTTTTCAATATTGGCAAAGATTTCAATGAATCTCGCCAACATACAGTCAGGTAGTACTTAGGCGTGAGGGGCAAAGAGGTGTAAGTGGGCGGAGTTTAACACTGAATTCGTTTTTACCTTAGAGTGAGTTATCTAGGTAGTGGTTTATAATCAATGATTGGATGTTATACTTAAACTCCCTTGGAAAATTCTTACTTCAAATTTACCAAAGCCCCTGCCTGTTTCTCTTTTCAATTGCATTTAGTTGCTTTCTTCAACATTTTAATTATTGTTATTTCTTTTTGACTAATATCCGCAATCAATTTTTTGAAATAGTTGACCTTGCCGTGAAATCTCATAATGTTTTTAAATTTTTCGGTGGAGGATAATTATTTATAAAGTGAATCCTGTTTTCCGCAAGGCCGACTCTACTTGTATCGAGTTTAAATCCCAAATACAAACTTCCTTCTGGAAAAATTGGCATTTTTTTTATGTTTATTTTGAGACGGGTTTAGTTTAGTTTATCTAATTCTTTAAGTACAATTTTTATATGCTCTAAATAACTCTGAACATACGGAGAGAAAATTAACAAATCATCTATGTAACGTACCATAAAATCTCCATGCCGATTGAGAATAGATTGTGGAGCACGGACGGCAACTAAACATTCCGTATATGTATTTGGCACCTAGGACTTTTCTATTGGTCCTGTGCGGCACGCTGCCATGTTTCAACCAATAGGCGGCGAGGTGCCAAACACGTATATGGAATGTTACTTTAGTGTGAAATTCATATACGGAATGTTAAATATTCGTAGATCCAAAAAAAATTTTTTCATTAAAATCAGAAAAGGAAAGTAATTTTAAAATAGCTGTTAATGTATTATTAAAAGAAAAGTAAATCAGTGCAATAAAACAAAATATATTTAAATAAATAATACAAAATTTTAAATTTTTAAAATGTAATGTTTATACGAAATTCAATGTCCTTCGCCATTATTGTGACGCCTTTTAAAACTTTTTTAGGAGGTTGAACTTTAGGTTGTTGTCCAAATGATAATCTATTTGACCCTCTAGTAACTTCCCACTTTCTTCGACATATTAAATTTGGTTGCACTCTTACATTGGCCTTATATTGTCCAGAAACTTACTGCCATGTTTAAAATACTTTCCCAAGCCGTTTTGGTTTTAATATGGGATAATCTTTTGTGCAAACCTTGTAACAAACTTTAGCGTTGATAAATCAGTTCCAAATGTAACATTTTTATCTTGGAGTGTAATAATAAAATCTGCAAAAGAAAATTCTTATTGTTTAGCTATTTCATTTTTGTTTAAAATAATATCTTCTCTAACATTATTTTCATCACTGTTATCAACAGGAAGATATAATTAAATTATCTCAAAATTTATACAAAGTTCCTAGTGAGCAAAGTAATTCTGTGATTTACGAAATCGATATAGCAACAGATTTTGCAGCTGCGAAATTGGAAGATTGATTGAATTTTGCAAGCATTAAGTTGAGACTGCACACTTTTTTAATATATTATATCTGTTTTCAACGTTTCAGTTGCTAATCCTGAATATTGATACGAAGTAGATACATTAGCTTTTGGCGAAAACGTTTTTTTTTTTTTTTTTTTTTTTTTTTTTTTTTTTTTTTTTTTACATTTTTAAAGAAGAAGGAAAATCTGCATACAGACACCTGTGACTCACACAGGTAGTGTTGGGCTCCTAATACCCTAGCGAAGTTGTGCAGGGGCGAGATGCCCAAGGAATTTAAACCCTTGACACCTCGCCCCGTCACCACTCCGAGACGGTCGGCGTCCAACTAAAAACCTCTCCTCTGTCACACCAGACATCAGGATGGAAGGGCCAGTTAAGGCATACATCTCTCCCGATGCCCTGCTATCACCCGATTCCCATTCTTTCTCCGACACATTCATCCAGGAAACCACACCCACACGAACCACCAAGGACTTTCAACCCTCTGCCTTAGCGAGGCTGCCATCTCTCTCGTGTCGTCTGTCTCTTATTCACTCTTAATTCGGCCTGCGACAGTCCGAACCCTACCAAGGTGCTACTCGCTTGTCTTAAAATTCTGTTGCGAGTTCCCTCTCTTCTCGTTCTTTTGAGGAGAGCAGCTCCCTGACAAATTTGTGGATCCGTGTCCACCACCACTTATCCCTCATCATTTTCTCCACCATTTCTCTCACGGAATCAAACATTCTGCAGTTACACTCTCTTACAAACTTCTCTCTTTCATCCGCCCAACGCTCACACTCCAACATCGTGTGTGTCACAGTGTCCGAGAAACCACAGTAAAGGCACTGATCGGACTGAGCCCTCCTAAACCTGAAAAGGTAGCTGCGGAAGCAGCCATGGCCTGTGAGCATTTGCGTTAGATAGTAATCCAGCTGCCTATGCCCACAGTCCACCCAGCTTCGAAGGTTCGGGATTAGTGACTTCGTCCACTCCGCCACATCACGTGTTGCCTCCCACTCTTGTTGCCACTGTCCGATTGAAACTAATCTCTCGGCCAGTCTGATCTCATTCATTTCTCGCTCTCCAATGTTCCGCCCCCTACGACTGTAAATCCTTGCCCTTTCACCTGCCAGCACATGTAAAGGAACACAGCCGGTGATAACACACAGAGCGGCAGCTGACACAGTCCTGTAGGCACATGCCACCCGCAGCAGACTGGTTCTGTCCACGCGTACCATGAGCCTCTTGTAAGTTCGTATTTCTACCGCGTCACTCCAGACTGGGGCCGCGTAGAGGACGACAGATTGCACAACACCGTGGAGCACCCTTCTCCTTTCGGATTTGGGACCACCGATATTAGGCATTATCCTCCCCAGCGCAGCCATTCTCTGAACAGCTCTGCGGGTCACCCCCCTCAAATGTTCCCCCCAGCTCCCACTCTGGTGGAGAGTCACTCCCAAATACTTAACGTACTTTTTGGGCGTCACTCTCACTCCCGCGCACTCAAATTCCACCCTATCTCTCTTTCTGTAGCCTCTGAGTACTACAGCCTCCGTCTTATCCTCCGCGAGAGAAAGATCATGCTCACTCATCCAATCCTCAACTAGAACACACGCACGCGTAATCCGAAGCAAGAGTTCCTCCCTGTCCCGTGCAGCCACCAGCATAGCAAGGTCGTCCGCGAATGCAAAGGGGGTCACACCCTCCCCATATTCGCAATTTAAGACCCCGTCATATGCCAGGTTCCACAGCGTCGGACCCAGGACGGAGCCCTGCGGGACCCCAGCCGTTACATCCACCAGCACACCATTTTCCACCGCAATCTTTCTCTCGGAAAGATAATCAGCGACCACATTCCTCAGATACCCAGGACAGTTCCTTGCTTCCAAAGAGCTCATTACGTGACCCCACTGCAATGTATTAAAAGCATTTCGGACGTCAAAGAGAACTAGGATGACGAAAACGTTTAACCTTATTAATTTTATAGGGGGCTTTCAGGATCTAGTTAATGTGTTACACAACCATTATATTAATACCAGCATTGATAATAGTGATGAAAATAATGGTAGAGGAGATATTCTTTTAAACACAAACGAAACAGCTAAACAACAAAAATTTGTTTTGTAGATTTTATTATTACACTACAAGATAAAATGTTACATTGGCAACTGATTCATTATTGTATTTATGTATTATATTCATTATTATGCCACGTTAAAATTATTGCACGAAGGATTATTCCATATGAAAACCAAGACGGCTTGGGAAAGTGTTTTAAACATGACAGGAAGTTCTTTGACAAGGCGATTTGAATACAAGGTCAATATAAGAGTACAACCAACTTCAATCAGCCGAAGAAAGTTACTAGAGGGTTAAATAGATTACCATTTGGACCACCACCTAAAACTCAACCTAATAAAAGAAAAGGTTTAAACGGCGTCACAATATTTCGTCCAACATCGTAGCAAATCAAACAAATGCAACTAAAAGTGGCAAAGGACATTGAATTTCGTATAAATATAACATTTTAAAAATTTAAAACATATTATTAATTATATAAATATATTTTGTTTTATTTCCTATTGCACTGATTTACTTTTTCTAATAATACGTACAACATTTAAAACAAATATTTTAAAATCACTCGTTTTTTCTGATTTTATTGAAAAGTCGTCTTTTTTGATCAGCGAAGATTTAACATTCCGTATATGAATTTCGCTCCAAAGTAACATTCTATATACGTGTTTGGCACCTCATCGCCTATTGGTTGAAACATGGCCGCGTGCGTAAAGGACCAATAGAAAAGTCCTAGGTGCCAAATACATATACGGAATGTTTAGATGCGCACGGACGAGAGCCGCACATGCACTCTGTAATCCTAAAGGGACCACCTTAAATCGATATATTATGCCATCGATCGACATAATATATATTCATATGCCGATAATTTCTGCAGTTTTCTGGCAAAAGTAATAAAAACTATGTTTCACATCGATTTTCTAAAAGATGTGGGACCCCGTGATTTTTCCAAATGTAGCCTCAATATTTAAAGGTGATTCATACTGTGATAAAGTATGTTGATTTATGTCTCTGGCATCTAAACAGAAACGCAAACCTTCACTGCTTTTCTTAATTATCACAATTGGATTCACATATGGGGAATCACATCTCTGATCGAAAATCTAATCTGTTTTTTCCTAGAGGACAAAAACTGAAAAATTTAGGCCATGTCTTGATCGGATTTAGGTGTATCTAAGTTAAATTGTGAAATGTAACATTAAACTAGAAAGATTTTAAGGATTATTCAACAGCAAGAAGTGATAAATGATGCTGAGATTATCAATGTCGGTACGTCTGTTTGTGGCGTCCTCTCGTAGGAGTCACTATCCGGGTAGCTTTTGGACAGTCAGAGACAGAGTTCAAGATACAAATAAAACTTTATTGTCTTCCTTAAATTAAATTGACAAAAATCTTATGTACATATTTACAATTTAGTTTAGTCTTCTCAGTACCTGGCCTATTTATTCAAATTAAGTTTGACCTTGTCGTATGAAGTTAGTCTTATCGGCAAGCGAGTGTGTTTTTGAAATTTTACGTGAACGTTGTAATAACAGCGGACGATAGGTACAAAGAAAAGAAAGGAACTCAACACTTCTCTTAAGTGATTCGGGTTAATAGGACACTCCTCGACAGTCTCAACACGACTGCTTCGGAGTACGGGTAATGGAGAGCTCAACACGCTCTCCGGGTAACGGCGGTATGGAACAACTTGTGAACTCAACACGTCCACAAGCCGGGGTAGGGAAGAAGAGAACCTTCAGTCAACACCTGTCGATTCTGCCTCTATGAGGAAATAATGCGGTTTATATAGCAAAGTTTTGCCCTTTCTACTGTCGATACACTCCTACTTCATGGGTTGGTTCGCGCGCACGCTGGTTTAACGGTGATGGCTTGGACTCATCGTTACACCCCCTCTTCCTGGGAAAAAAAAATTTTGGAACAAAATTTTTTTATTTTTATTCCTTGCCAGGTACTTGGTTACCCTAAAAAACAATTTACAATACATCGAAATAAAAAATGTCCGCCCTAAAAAAATAAATATCGTCTTCTTAAAAAAAATCGTCTTCCTCTCTCTTAAAAAAAACGTCTTCCTTCGTGGGGCTTCAATTATTGGTTTTTATCCTCAGCACCCGGTTCGGGAGTCTCAGTCTATATTTTTTTTTCCTTTATGCTGCGGCGGAATTAGTGAGAGCAGCGGGATTGACACTGGAATTGACTGGACTTTCTGAATTTTTGTGATGCCCATGGTTGGTTCATCGAAAAGGTTTTTAAATTTGGAAATAGCCTTTATCAGGGGCTCGCAGCCTTTGCCTGGGGTGTTAGGTTTTGGTGTGTTTCCCAATGGTGATATTAACTCTGGAACGGTGTATGGTGGCGGCGTAACTGTGCCGTCCATTTCTATGTCACTGTAATATATTTCTAACGTGTCTGACATTATATTTGAAGGTTACTGGTAAACTGTATTAAAATATACTGTCACTACTTGGTGTTGACTGTAAGTGCTTGGACTGCTTAAGGAGTAGGGAAATCGGTAAATGCGGATTTTAGGTCTTTGATATGAGCTGTTATTGTACGGTTTTTATCGTCGTGTTTTAATTTGAATATTACATTATAACACACTTTTGTTATAGTATATGGGCCTGAAAATTTCGGTGCTAATTTGGCGTTAAAATTTTTGGCGGCATTTGAGAGTTAATATTCCCTTTTCATGACTTTGTCGTTTATTGTGGGTTTCCACTCTCTTCGTCGTAAGTTGTAGTAATGGCTTTGAGTTGTAAAAGCTTTTGCCAGGTTTGTACGTACTAGTTCGAATGTTTCTCGTAGTTTATGCCATTTTATGTTTTGATTGGTATGTTGTGTGTCGTTTGGGGTTTTTACGACTTTACTTGTAATTTCTAGTTCGTGTCCAAAGTTCAGGAAGGCTGGGGAGAAACCCGTTGAATCGTGTTTAGCTGTATTATATGCGAATAGTAGTTCTGGAAGGCTCGTGTCCCATTTCTTATGGTTATTATCGCAGAACTGACCTATCATTGTTTTGATTACTCTGTTTGTTCTTTCTACTGGATTATTCTGGGGTGAATATGGCGGAATGTTTCTTTTAGAAATCTGGAATTCGTCTAGCAACTTTCTCTACTTCCCTGTTATCGTATGTTCTTGCGTTGTCTGATATTAGCTCTTTGGGTGATCCGAATCTCATAATGATTTTATCTTTAAGTTCTGACAGACTGATTTTGCCGTTGCTGTTCTGATCGGTATGGCTTCGACCCATTTTGAAAAGGTGTCCTGGAATGTCATTATATATTTGTTTCCTTTGCTGGATGTTGGAAGGGGTCCTATGATGTCGGTTGAAACGGTGTGCCATGGATGTGGGGGAATTTGTGTAGATTGCATGCGGCCTGGAGTTAAGCTTTGTTGCGGCTTAAATTGCTGACAGTTCTTGCAGTTCCTGACGAACTTTGCGGCGTCTTTAAACATCCCTGGCCAGTAGTATTTTCTAGCTAGGCGGGTTATTGTTTTAGCTATTCCTAGATGTCCTGCGGTCGGTTGCTCGTGGTTTTCTGCCAGGAGTTGTTGTCTCTTGTGGTTTGGGATGCATAGTTTCCAGGAGTTGGATACCTCTGTCTCTTTTAAATCGTATTTGTCCCAGAAGTGTCGATAGAGAAGTCCATCTTTGATAGAGTAGTCTGGAAATAGTTGCGGATTTGTCTGGATTTTATTTAAAGCTTTATTGTACCATTCGTCGGGTTCTACATCTTCTACGTTTATTATGCAAACCAGATCTGCTGGTTCTCTAGAGAGCGCGTCGGCCAGGACGTTCTGGGAGCCCTTTCTGTAAATGACATCGAAGTCAAATTGTTGCAGCAGCATTGCCCATCTAGCTATTCTACCTGTAAGGTTTTCCATTGTTTGTAAGTATCGTAGACTTTGATGATCTGTGATAATTGAAAATGGGTATCCTTCGATGTAGGGTTTCATCTTTTCTACGCCGAAGATGATCGCTAGTAGTTCTTTTTCTGTCACGCTGTAATTTTTTTCGGCCTTTGTTAGGTTTCGACTTGCGTAAGCGATGACTTGTTCCTGTCCTTCGTCGTTTGTTTGTACTAAAGCTACTCCTAAACCGTGGTTGGAAGCGTCCGATTGTAAAAAAAATCTTTTCTGGAAGTCCGGGCAGATCAGTATTGGAGCTTGTGTCAGTAGTACTTTTATTTTGTTGAATGCTTCCTCTTGGTCTCTGTCCCAAGTCCAATGTTGTTTTTTCTTTAGTAGCTTTGTTAAAGGGGCTGTAGTTCGTGAAAAATCTTTTATAAATCTCCTATACCATGATATGATGCCCAAAAATCGGCGTTGTTTAACGGTTTTTGGCGCGGGATATTCGACTATAGCTTTTGTCTTGTTTTCGTCCACTTTTATTCCCGTCTTGTTTACTACATGGCCTAAATAATTTATCTCTTCTTTGCAGAATTTACATTTGTCTATATTAATTCGTAGTTTGGCCTGCTGTAGTCTGTGAAGTACTTCTTTTAAGTTTTCCATATGTTCCTCGAACGTTTTCCCCAGTACTATTATGTCGTCTAAATAGGCGAATGCATGTGGTTCCATTTCTGGGCCGATTATTGTATCTAGTAATCGTTGAAAAGTAGCGGAGGCGGCGTGTAATCCGAATGGAAGTACTTTGAACTGGAATAGTCCTTTTCCTGGTGCTATGACAGCGGTCAAGGGTTTGCTTGCTTCGGAAAGTGGTACTTGCCAATATCCATTTTTTAGATCCAACGTGGTAAAATATTTTGCAGATTTTTTAACTTTTCTAGGATATGATTGATGTACGGTAATGGGTAGGCATCTTTTTCTGAGATGTCGTTGATTTTCCTAAAATCGATGCAAAATCTGTATCCGTTGTTATCCTTCTTTTTTACTAGGGCGATGGGGGAACTGTACGGGCTATTAGATTTTTCTATCACGTTCTCTTCTAGCTTCTTATCTATCTCATCGTTTGTGATCTTTCATAAACGATGTTTCGGTTTCGGGGCCTGTATCTTTGTTTGATCGGTGTATTATGTTTAAGTTTTATTGTATGTTCGGTTAGATGTGTTGTTCGGTATTTTTTTTTTTCGGTATTTTTTCGGTATTGTTTAGTGTAGTACTGATGTCGAGCTGCTCTCGTTTCGGACTGTTCGTGAATTCCGGTATGTATGACGGAATGTCTTCGGTCTGGTCGTCGGCCGCGGTATCGGTCGGTAGTTCGGTATATCTTCGGTCTGGTTGTCGACCGCGGTATCGGTCGGTAGTCGGTATATTTTCGGTCTGGTCTTCGACCGCGGTATCGGTCGGTAGTCGGTAGGTCGTTTTGTTATATATCTTGCTTCTCTGTTGGAGCGGATATCTTGCGGTTGGTGTTTCGTTGACCCTGGAATTGGTCGGTATTCTGTTATTGTCTGCATTGTACGATCTGGATCTGTGTTCTGTTCTGGTTTGGTATTGTTCTCTCCTTCTTACGCGATTTCTATTTAAGATGTTTGATAAATCAAGGCCCCATCTTGTTATTTCATGCATTCCCAGTACTACTTCTGAAGCTAGGTTTGGTAAAAAATGTAGTTTGGCTTTTCTCCAAACGTTGTCTATGGAACATTTTGCTGTAAAACAGATTTCTATGTTGCTGGTTTTTCCATCTGCCAGCGTGATCTTAAAAAGCTTTTCTGTCGCTTTTTGTTCCACATTGTTCCAATATTTTTTTACCTTTTTGTCCTATAAACGAATTTTGGGCTCCTGTGTCTATTAGTGCTTTTAACTTTTTACCGTTGCTGAACGTTATTGTTGTGTGGGGTCGTTGATCTGTATAGTGTGCGTAGCTGGAGGTTGTTAGGGAGGACTCTAAATGCTGACTGGGTTGCCTCCTTCTTGTCCAGTCCTGTTGGAGTTTTCCGGTCGGCTTCTACATTGGCAGTTATTGGAAGTTGTTCCTCGGGTTCCGCAATGGCTGCAGAAGAGTACAGCGATAGCTCTGCAGTTTCTTCTATTGTGGCCTCTGCGGCCGCATCTCCAACAACAAGTCTGCCTGTCGAAATTCTGTATTTTGTTATTACGACTATTTGCCTGTGTCCAGTCACACCTTGTATTGTTTCTGTTATATATTTCTTTTTGAACCATATCATATTCTTCCGCTAGTCTGATGATGTCCTGTGTTGACGATACGTCTTGCCTCTTTATATACAACTTGTATTTCGGGTTCATATTGGTGTATATCCTGTTTAGTTCTTCTTGGTGATTGAATTCACCATGTCTTCTGATCATTGTTTGAATATCAATGATGTAGTCTTTTACACCTTCGTTGTTTCGTTGGAGTCGGTTCCGGATTTGAGCTTCCAGAGATTGCGTGAGAACGGAGAAAACGAAGAAATTGCGGAAATCTTGTTCGAAGTCTTTTAATTCGTTCCAATATTTATTATTGTTTCTGTACCATAGTAATGCTTTCCCGTTTAATGTTTCTGGTAGAGCTTGTAAAACGTGGCTGTCTGGAGTTCTTTCAACCGTTCTATGAATTCTATTGGGTCTCTTGAACCGTCAAAGTGTAACCCCCATTTGCGTACTATTTCCATCTTTCTTTGTCTGTCTTCCATCTGGTTTTCTTCTATTTCCTCTGGGTTTTGGCCTTTTTGAGTTGGTGCCTTGATGATCGCAACTAATCTCGCTCTTAGCTCGCTGAAATTCCCTTCCGTCGACTGTTCTCGGTTTGTTAATTCGGCTATAAGTTCGTCTTTCTTTAATAGGTACACCCAACTAACCTTCGACGTTTCCGGAGCGTCTGTCATTTTTGAACTGTGAATCACCCTGTATTTGAATAAAGTTTGAAATGCAGTACTATCTCATGAAAATAAAATTCGGAATTCGGTCGGTATTATTGTTTAAAACGAATTTTTCTGCTCGGGCGCCATCTGTGACGTCCTCTCGTAGGAGTCACTATCCGGGTAGCTTTTGGACAGTCAGAGACAGAGTTCAAGATACAAATAAAACTTTATTGTCTTCCTTAAATTAAATTGACAAAAATCTTATGTACATATTTACAATTTAGTTTAGTCTTCTCAGTACCTGGCCTATTTATTCAAATTAAGTTTGACCTTGTCGTATGAAGTTAGTCTTATCGGCAAGCGAGTGTGTTTTTGAAATTTTACGTGAACGTTGTAATAACAGCGGACGATAGGTACAAAGAAAAGAAAGGAACTCAACACGTCCCTTAAGTGATTCGGGTTAATAGGATACTCCTCGACAGTCTCAACACGACTGCTTCGGAGTACGGGTAATGGAGAGCTCAACACGCTCTCCGGGTAACGGCGGTATGGAACAACTTGTGAACTCAACACGTCCACAAGCCGGGGTAGGGAAGAAGAGAACCTTCAGTCAACACCTGTCGATTCTGCCTCTATGAGGAAATAATGCGGTTTATATAGCAAAGTTTTGCCCTTTCTACTGTCGATACACTCCTACTTCATGGGTTGGTTCGCGCGCACGCTGGTTTGACGGTGATGGCTTGGACTCATCGTTACATGTTCATGGAGTTGTTTTGCCTTAATATGTGGCACATTTCTAGGAAGGATCTCTTATAGAAATTATTTTCAGTTCCTAGAGACTTAATATTCTCAAAATCGATTCGTTGGTTTAGAGAGATAGAGTGGGTACTGAGAGCACAAGAGTTCTTGTTGCATCTGATATCACTTTTATGGGATATAACACGCCCTTTAAGGGTTTTTTTAGTTTGACCAATATACTTCAAATGATAGTCTTTGCATGGAATGTTATAATACTACATTTGATTTCTCCCAAATATCTAAAGGTATTTTAGTACGTGAAAAGAGATTTCCAACTGTTTTACAATTTTTAATGCCTATTTTAGTAGATAGGGGTTTAAACAATTTGGTAAGTTTCTCTGTAACCTGTGGGAAATAGGGTAATGAGCAATATCTAGGGGAAGACTCAGATGTGGAAACCTCATCAAGATGGAGTCCAATGTTGTCAAATCAATGTTGTCCAATGTTGTTCCAAAAATCTGTAGGTAAAATCTATCATTGAACACCAAGTAGTTAGTGTCAAACACCAACTTGACGAGTTCTACGAAAGTTTCCCATCCAAAGAGACATCGGGGTTGGATTTGATTTCAGTGATTATGTAAAGAGGTAAGGACAACAGGTAAAGGTAAGTTGGTAAAGAGAGACACTACATCGAAACTTACTACTTGGAAACCTAAAGGTAGTTGGAAGTTGTTGATAAAATCACTAAACTTGAAGGAGTCTGAGATATTAATTTCGTTATCATGATTATATGCTGTTGACAGTATATTAGCAAAAAAACGTGCAATGTTGTCATTCGGAGACTTAATGGATGATACTATGGGACGCATGCACAATTGCGGTTTGTGAATTTTGGCAAACAGTAAAATCTCGGAGAGATACCATTGTAATTATTAAGAGATTTGGCTACAACATCCGTTATGAGATTGGCTGAGAACCATGTATTGCTCTTTATACATAAGGACAGTGGCATTACCCTTATCACTTTAAAGTACCAATAGTTCAGGATGGTCTTTAAGAAAAGTTCTAGTTTCATTATAAGCTCGATAAATTTCGGATTGTGATTTTTTTGGGGCATTAGTAAAATTAAATAAAATGTTATTGGCTGATGATCTTAATTGAGTGAGATCTGTAGATTCGGAACGTTTAAGAATGTTTTCGACATCAGATAATAGGTTACAAATTGAATAATCCTTCAGGGTTGGAGATAAGCCAAATTTAGGACCAAGAGCTAATAATTTAGCAACGTTGGGAGGAAGTTCAATTTCAGTAAGGTTTCTTAACGATTTCTGATGATATTTGATTTTAGAAAATGGGGTGGTACCTAGGTTGGCTCTCAAAGTATTTTCAGAGATTTGTTGAAGTTAAATTGAATTTGTCTATGAAGTCTAATGTCGAAATTGTGAACTATATGAGTAGGAAGGGAATTCCTGAGTTGGGCAGTAAGAGATTGGATTTGTTGAGTAACGGTTTTGATATCATGATGTACAGAGTGTATAGAAATGTTGACGAACTCTCACCTGAATTTCAGAATTGTCCACTCTGCGTCTAACTGAACCTCTGGTAGCTCTGAAGGTGGTGTTAACCATTCGATCGATCTGGTTTTGAATAAAAGTAGGTGTCTGTTTGCTCCTACGGCATTCTAACAAGAAAACTCTTCTAGCTTCAAGTTTCGCTAATTTGTGACCTAGTTTTGACCAATGTTTCAAAGATTTGACATTGTTATCTCCATATTCCAATCTGATGTTATGGAAAAAAACCTTAAAAAGACTCACTATAAATGAGGATATCGGTCAAGGAGAAATAAAAAATGAAAAAACTATTTCAATCTTTTACTAGAAAACGTTTTGTGCAGTATTTATGCACAACAAATTGACTTTTCTATTCTGTCCTGTAAATAAGTAATTTTGTTCATCAGTTAATTTTTTATACAGAGACTAATTTCCAAAGCCATTTTATTTTTTGTTTGTCTTTTCGGAATAGTAGATCACTATCTATCAAAAATAGTTCCTTTTTTTTCTTTTAATTACTTTGGTGTATCAAACAATAAAAATAACTTATTTCATACTTTTTTCAATAAAAATAGATTTTTCAAATTGTTCACTGAGCTCAAAAAAAAAACAAGGTACTTTTTCTCCTGGCTTCATGTTTCGAGATATTTTATAACAGCGATAGAATAGAAGTGTTGTATTTATTATACTGTTCTGGTTACCACATTGTGACATAACTTTTTAATGTTTGTATAAATTTTAAATAAAATTCTGAATATAATTTTTTTTAACATAACTCTTATTGTATTTATTTAATGTATTTTATAACATCGCAACATATGCATTTGACATTGTTTGACATCTATATATGACTTCCCAATCATTAGAACTGAAGAAGTGCAGAAATACTGCACGAAACGGTTTCTATTAAAAGATTGAAATAGTTTTTTCATTTTTTATTTCTTCTTGACCGATATCCTCATTTATAGTGAGATTTTAATCTCACTCACAGTGTGTATATATATATATATATATATATATATATATATATATATATATATATATATATATATATATATATACATAATCTAAAATCTAAGCTCTCGGAAAGAGCCGCGTTGGGAATTTAATACTCGACGTTTCGGCACTCATTTAGGAGCCATTATACAGGGTATACGGTTCTGTTCCGCTTCGGGGTCTCAATCTACTCACTCCTGAGTGTCAAGTTCTGAAATTTACATTGACAGCAGAATTCAGCTTGTTCGTATGATTTTTAGAGGTTCAGTGACATTTTCGTCCCTTACGACTGGAATATTACTGCAGATTTAAAAAATGGAACTGAGCTACTCATAAATTGATCAACAATTTGGAAATCTTAACTTTACAGGACTGAATCCTTCCAAAGCATACTATATTATAGTTTCTTGCTGCCACATTAGTTAAGGACTTTACCGCTAATATCATGATTTTTCAATATCACAACTTATAAATATGGGGATTTTACTAATCTTATCGTAAAACAATACCTTCTACGGCTTCTTCATCCAAAACCACAGTTATTTGTTATTTTTGAAAGATTTTAGATTAGTGCAAGGTAATCGGATAAAGCAAGGTATAATAATTTTCCACATAATTTTCGTTACAGCTTTTAACTCCATATTTTTTTGATGGATGTACCGATTGTATATACCAAATAAATGTTTTATAAATGGAACTGTTATCGTGAATGATGCTTTTTATGTTTATAGTACATAGTTCTTTGCAACTATCGTTTATTATGTTTTAATATGACCTTCACCAATGCAATATCATCATTTAACATGACAAATCAATAAAATAATTGAAATTATTATTCAATATTCAAGTACTATTTATCTACTCTCCAAATGACTAATACTAAGATTTACGTCAATTTTGCAGTTAACATGTATTTTGATTATTTGCCACTAATTGTTACTATAGAGTTAATAGACTTTAAAAATTATTTCTTTCATGAAAACAAGAATTGTTAAAAATGTGAATCCAGTGTGTGCATTTTAATTTTAATAAAATTGAAATGCAATAATTATTAAAGTATTGAAATGTAGTAGAATTTGATGTCGATATTTGAAGAAAAAAAAAATAAGAGTTGGATTTACAAAACTTTTCCTAAATAGAAACAATATCATGAGTTTTTTTTTTGGTTTTCTTTATTATTTTTCAACGGATATTAACTGGCTACCATGATTGAATATTATGAAATGTGTGTTATTGGTGAGGGCCAATAACATAGTATGATTCCTTGTCCGATAAATATTATTGTGTTGAAGTTCAATTCATGTAATCAAATGAACTATCTTCAAAATTTATCTCAAATACAATTTTAAGATCTTATATTTTAAAGTACGTGTCTATATTGTCGGTATATGTAGGGAAAATAAAATTATGAAAGAAAATTAGTTTTTTTTTGTTTTCAATGAAACAAACTAATAGACCAGAGACCTAACGATTTTCCCTTGACACTCCTTGATACAAGTATGTAACAATTGCTTTTGATAAATTTAGTAATAACAATATGTAATAAAAAAAACGCAAAAGATTAAGTGTCATTTTTGACTTATAAATAATATATAAACAATGTAAGATCGCTATTTAATTTTTAAATATTAAAGGCGAAGACCTATAAATTATATGGAATAGTGACACAATTTTACTGAAAAAGTATAGAAACTCTTTCAAAATGAGAGTTTGTAAAGTTACTTTTGTTAATTTGTTGCTTAATTATTGGGAAAATAACTTTAAAAGTTGATTTTTTTTTAATGCATAATGCATGAATTCTGAAAGCACCAAATTGAAGAGAAAAGACTTATTTTATGAAATAAAATCATTATACGATTAAAAACTTTATGTTGAATATTGTAAAATATATTTTCAAATGTACCTACTGGGATTTTCAGCTTCTAAACAATTAAAATAACTAATTAATTAATATTTAACTCTATTTAATTCTTTTTATTCACCATGTTGGCATTTTTACACGAATTTAGAAAAAAAAAAACATAATGTCATACATTATACAGAACGAGTTCAAGTTTAGACAAAAAAAATTAAAAACGATTTACAAAACTTTACAAATGAGCCGTCTATAATGCGCCAAAGATAAAAAAAAGCAAAGCGCATTTAAACCATTTATCTGAACACTGAATCCATAAATTCAAATTTATAAAAGTCTCAATATCTTCGGTTGTAATCAAAATTGTTAGTCAAAATTTTAAAATATTCGTTTATTAGAACAGAGATCTTGCGACTTTTTTAAATTTAAATTTATGAATTCAATGTTTTAAATAGTAAAATCGATAAATAGAAAAGGGCCAACTCGGGTTCTAAGGATCTAAAAAAATTTCCAATAAGAAAATTTGAAGAAAACTTCCTATATGTTGACGCGCCGTGAGTAATTTTACATTATTTAACATAAATTTATTAATCGTTAAATGATTTTAATTTGATAAAATAAGCCTATTTCTTCAATTTGATGCTTTTAGAATGCATTAGACCTAATAGATTACGCATAATAACGTTTACTGGAACTAACTAATTACTGGAATAAACTATTTTAAATTTTCCAATAACTGTTAAGTGAAAATTCTTGAAATTTTTATAGCTGAATACATGTGATGTTATCCCTAGTATAACGCATAATTAATTAAAGCTTTTTGTGCATTTTTAGAAAAACTAATATTTTTCAAAAAATCTATTTTTGAAGATATTTTTGCAATAATTAAACAACAAATTAACAAAAATAACTTAAGCTCTCATTTTAAAGGATTTTCTATGCTTTTTTAGTAAAATTGTGTTACTTTTCCATATAATTTACCGGTCTTCACTTTTAATATTTAAAATCAATACATTGTTTGTATATTAATTATAAGTAAAAATATAATTTAATCTTTTTCATATTTTGTTTATTGTTATAACCAAATTGATGAAAAGCAGTTGTTAGATACCTAAACCAAAGAGTGTCACGAAAAAGGCTTTTTATTTGCTAATTTCTCTGGTCTATAACAAATAGACTCTGTTTTGTAAGTTTTATAATTTGAAAGAAAAAACTAAAAATGAGCTGAATTGAAATAATGTTCACAAAATATATTAAACAATTTCCAAAACTAAAAATCTTTTATTTGGGTCAAACAATTCATATTAGACCTAACTTTTTTTACAGTTTCAAAGGTTCATAGTATACCAAGATTATTTTTTCAGGAATCAAGCTGAAATGGCTCACACTTGTCGTGGTAGCATATCCCTTCATGGTGCCTTAATATACACAGTTGATGCTTGTACTTTTGTTATTTCAAACGGAGGAACTCAAACATTTCACATAAAGGCTGCTTCAGAGGTAGAAAGACAACAATGGGTGACTGCATTGGAATTAGCAAAAGCCAAAGCTATGTAAGTAATGCTTTTTATCTAATATTGTTAATAATGTAAATAATTGTAATATTGGTGTAAACTTCTTTAGATAGGATTCCCAATTAAAAAATATTGCAAATTTATCATTAGCCTCCTTTGCTCGGCAATTCTGGTAAAAAAACGTTAGTATTAAATTAATTCCAGGCCTAATTTTAATCAACTAAATTGTGTATAGTTTCTTTATATGTACTATTTATTTAATTATTTTCTAGAAGTAATATGTCTTTTAAAACTCAATGGTGGTGACTATTAGACTACAAGCCCATGGAAGATTTTTATTGTGTCATTTGACCCAGCATGAACCACATAACAATACTACAATATGTAATAACAACTTTAGAAATTATGGCGTCAATTCCTCGAGGTTCTTACATTTAATCAGTTAACAATCAAAAATTTAGTTATTGCCGACAATTCAAAGAATTATTTCCTTTTAAATGTAGTTACATTGGGTTTTTTGATTAACTTTAGGTACACCTTTGCACACCAAAGTTTAAAGCTTGTCGCTCACTCATGCACTGCAACGCGAAGCGCGCCGAACAGAATTTCTTCGCCTAGGATTTTACGGTTGCGATCCGTGTCTCTTCTGTGTGCAGCGCGTTACTTCGCACAGATACGCGCGAGTATATTTAACCACATGAAGAAAATTCATATCAACCTTTTTCTCCGCGCTTCGCTTCGCGTTGCAGTGCATAAGTGAGTTTTTTTCACATAGTAACAAAAAAACCACTATGTTGTTACTAGCTAAGTTTTTTAACATTCTAACTCTACAATTCTAAGTTACGGTAAGATCAACAGTGTTTTTAATAGATAATATATGATAGCTAATTATAATTTCTTCTCTTTCAGCACTGAAGAAACCAAATTAATTCTCTTTGGCGAAAACGTTCGGCGGAACAATTGATACTCATTAGAGTCTTTCTTGTCTTTTTTCTTGCAGATGTCTCCAATATTTAAGAGTTTACTATTTAATTTATCTGCAAAGATTAAATTTCTTTTCTATATATATATATATATATATATATATATATATATATATATATATATATACAGTATTGTGCGCGAATTAATGTGAATAAACAGAATTAATTTGTAAATATGATTGATTTAGGCCAAAGGTAAATTTTGATGATTTCATTAATGGGACTTACTAATGGGATTCATTAACGGGAAAAGGACTTGGATTGTTTCATCTCTTAACCACACCTTAATTACTACTTCTATCATTTTTGTTTTTATCGTACAGTAAAATTTTTGCAGTTTAGCCCTAGATATTGCTCACAAATTTTCAATAGGATTAAGGTAATAGTATTATTATCCTTGAAGTATTCCATCATAACCTTCGATACATGGCACGGAGCTGAATATTATTAAAAAATTACAGTCCCTTAGGCCTGTAATTTGTCAAGCTCTATAGCTAAATGTTGTCCTCGTATGGCTTTGTACTTTTCACTGTTCATAATACCTTCAATAGGAATATTTAAGAGTTTATTATTATATATATATAATATATATATATATATATATATATATATAGAAATGATTTCAATATGTTATAAAATATACAACTTAAATGGATTTTTATATGAGTTTGTTGTTTATGAATTTCATGAAGCCATCACAATGTGGGTTCAACTCTGAAATAAAAGAGAGAAAAAGATTAGTAAATTGTTAAATAAATTAATTTTGAGTTACCTGGTATAGTGTTAATAATTTCTGAATAGTATAGTTGCCTAGTGTACAGGTGAATCGTCTAAACCTTAAAAAGAACAAAAAAAGAAGAATTTTAAACAAATATTTAAACATAGAAATTTTAATAAACGTCAGAAAATAAACTGCTTGACAGTTTATTTGACAGTCTGTGGGAGCTAAATTAATAGGGGTTTTGTTAAATAAGAAATTACAATGATGTGGAGATGAAAAGAATAAATTAGTATTGTAATAGAATAAGTTTTATATCTAAACATTTTTTTTTTATAAATTCCCAAATTAGATGTGATTAAAGTGATTATGAGAAAGTAATGTGGCTTGACAAATATGTCAAACAGGACAGTTTTATGGTTTAAAATATTTAAATAGAAGATAGAAAAAAGAAAGAACGTTGGTTGCTGTTAGCAACGGATGATAAATAGGAATTGGTTTTTTGGAGAAGACGCCGACGATAATTTTTGGACGAAAGGAGCCCCGAAAACTGTGGATAGTCCGAGAGTGTTTTCAAATCGTTTAATCAAAATATAGTTTTTCCACAGCAGAGATACTCAGAATTTGTTTCAGTGAGTAAGAGAAACCATTCGACTTATAAATTATTATTGAAGTATAGAAATGTCATTGAAATTGAGAAAATTAAAATTCATGAATTAACATAATTGCGATAGGCCTTAAAAATTGAAAATATTAATGATCATTAAATTAAAAATAGAATAGTACGTACCTTAACTTCCGAAGAGAGGATTGATATTCCATTTTCACCGATTATTTTTGAGTAGTTAGTTTCCTTTAAAGAAATCAGAACTGTTTTAAAGTGAGGTTGGACAATAATTTGGGGATCATTTGAAATTTTGATTATATTTGAGTTATATTATATTTGAAATTTAAAGTCAGCGGAGTAAAGTGTTCAGTTTCTTTTTCTTTATAGTTCATTTAAACACTTTATAAAGTTGCAATATTTATTTAGTTTTTAGGTACTTGTAGAGATTCTCCACATTTTGTAATACATTTTTTTTTTGTCACGTCATTAAACCACGTTAAGATTTAAACGATTCCTATTTTTGTAAATTTTTAAAGGCAACCGAAGTTGCAGACGAATTTTATTGTTTATATTAAAGTTGTTCAATATTAATAAATAACGTGCTTCATTTGGGTTAATTTATCAAAAGTCTAAAGTAAATTTTGGTTTCATTTTTTTTTAACTCTACCAGGAGACTACAGAGTCGACGTCACACAGTGACAGATTGCTTAGAACACATAATTGAGCTAGCTGAGGTATATTAAATTAAACAACGAACCACATATTTTAAAAATTACATTTATTATAAAAAAATTTAAAATTAATAAAATACAACTTTTTCAATTGACGCTAACAACGTGGGGCCTCTGGGAAAACAGAAATAAGGGTGTTTTTAAGCAGATTTATTAATATTACACAGATTAGAGTAAAAATAAATTGGTGTGATTAGAGTTGCAGAGATTCTGGGGCAGTTAAAGTTAAATTTGAGAATAAATAGATATTAGGATAAAATGGCAGACCCAATGACTTTAAGAAATGGAAAAGAAGTAGTACCGAAAGTGAGTAAAGGAGAACAGGTGTTAGAACAGGAACAGGATATACAGGTAGATGAAGAAAGCAGAGGAGGATCAGGAGAAGTTGTAGTATATTTAGAGCAAGGCATACAAGAAGCAGGACAAGGTGATAGAGAGGGAAGTCTAACAGATAGTTTGAGAGAGAAGTTGGATGAGACAGTGAGAGATAGACGTGATGAAAGTGAGGATGAAAGTAGAGTGCAGGAG
This sequence comes from Diabrotica balteata, assembly GCA_918026665.1. NCBI lineage: Eukaryota > Metazoa > Arthropoda > Insecta > Coleoptera > Chrysomelidae > Diabrotica > Diabrotica balteata. The sequence continues at coordinate 82,742,560 of OU898279.1, forward strand.
GAGAGACGCAGGGAAGGAGATGTTGGAGACTCAGGGATGACACAGATGGATATGAGGCAAATAATGCGGATGCTACAACAGATGGATCATAATGTTAGGGGGGATATGCACAAAATGGATAGTAATATTAACAATATTTGGGGGGATATGAACAAAATGGAAAATAATATTAAAGGAGAACTTAGGGAAGAGTTAATTAAAATGAGGGAAGAAATCAAAGAAGAAGTGAAGATAGTCAGGGAAGAGATGCTACACATTACCCAAGGTTTAGAAGAGAAAGTAGAACAGGTCAGAGGAGAAAGTGAGAATTTTAAGAGGAATGTACAGGAGGAGATATCCAGAGAAAAGGTCATAATTAGAGCAGAAATAGGACAGGAAATTGGGAGCAGATTTGTAGAGTTGGGAACATCCATTCAAGAGAATTTACCAAGGGAAATAAACAAAGAAGTTAATAAGCAGAATAAAGAGATTGTTAGGGAGGTAGAAAATGTTAAAAGGCAAACTCAGGATCATGAGGAAAAACTTACCAATATCAAAAACAATATAAAGATGGGATTGCAGAATTTGGAACTGAAAATGGATATGCATGCAAATCAGGCGGAAAAGGGAGATAGAGTATTACAGGGACAAGTTGAGGAATTGAGAGAGAAATTTAAAAATGCAAGTGAAGAGATTCAGCGTTTGGAATCAAATCTAGGACAAACAAGGGGAGTGAGTACTGTGATGCCGAGTTATAATGATGGGGGAATTAAGTTTGACGGAAACCTGAATCACTTACATCCTAGAATATTTGTAGATATCATCAAAAATAAGGTAAAGAATGTAAGGGATCCGATAGAAATGAAATTGAATATTCGAAACATGTTAGTGGGCATGCCATTATTATGGTTTTGCAATAATGATAATTCCATAAATAATGTGCAGGAATTTGAGGCCAAGTTTATTAACTATTTTTGGGGAGAAAACCAACAGGCTAGTTTCAGGGAGCGGTTGTATTTTGGTAAATTCAATTATGAAAAAAGTACCAACTACAATCTGTACGCAATGCAGTTATTCCAGACAGCACAATACTTAGAACCGGCTATGCGAGAAGAGGAGATTGTCCTATACATCGCCAGGCAATATAACCATAACATGGCGGAAACAATAGCTCTCCACAATATAAAGACGATGGAAAGTTTGACAGAATATCTTCAGAGGATTGAGAGGAGTGTAGGGACGCAGAATCGAAATGGACAAGAGCAAGGGACATATAGGAATAACACAGCAAATAGACAGGGATATGTGAATCGAGGGAATAATTATAGGGAAAGAGAATTTGAGAGACAAAATAGAAGCAGGGATTTTACAAATAGGGTAGAGAATATGAACAATGTCAGGAGAGATATCGGAAGATATAACTGGGAACGTAGACAAGAGAATCCAAACAATGATAGAGGGAATAACTGGAGACAAGGAAATGACAGAGGCAATAATTGGAGACAGAACCAGGGAAATTATCCACAGGAGACGAGAAATAGGGAAGTTTACAGAGAAGGGAATCCAAGATATAATAGGGGGGAAAATGAGGAGAGAAGACAGGTGAATGTAGTTAGAACAGAAGAGAATAGGGGGGAAGTAAGTGTTGATGCAGAAGGGAGAAATTTTGTTTAGACCGCTCCTATGTGCATAATATTGTCTACTTATCAAAGTATGAACATCCAAGCGATATTTAATATAGAGGGAATTTACAAGTATTATGAATAAACATACAAGGGTAGGCAATATTATGACACGAATTTGGCATTATAAGATATAAGTTTTGTAAATAGAAAGATAATTAATAAATAAGCATATCTTGAGATAAATTTGATAATAACATGACTTAAATAATTTATTAGGAACAGATGTACAGAATAATGATGAATTTATATAAACAAAAAAGGTTGATTTATTTTCAAGTAGATTTATAGGAGTTACAAGTATAAATAAATGAGCAAAGTACTATGGACAAATCGATATTTTGTAGAAATTGGGAAATAGGGAATATTATAATGATAAATAGTATATGCGGAAATAAGATGAAAAATAGAATTATATGAAATATTGAAATATGAAATATAGAGAGATATATAGAGATGATGAAATGAATATTATATGCGGATATAAAAAGAATAAATAATAATGCGGCATTGAATAAAGATACTGAAATAGTATATGCGGAAATAAATAAATAAAGATATAAAATAAAGAGGGGAACAATTATAAGAATTTCTACGAAAATAGTACAAGAAATAAATAGTACAGGAAAACAAGTAAAGAAATTGGGAAAGTACTTGGAAATTTGATACTAAAGTTGATATAATTAGTGAAAGATTTGTAGATTTTGTTTGGAGAATTCTGTATTTGTCATAGAGTAAATTATAAAAAAAATATTCAAGAGATATGCTTATTAATAAAAGTCAGTTTATTGTTATGTTAATATTAATAAAATATTTAAGTTTACCGGTAAGAATTTAGATTTAGTAAGTGCTGATAGTTAGCACTGAACAAAATCCAAATTGGGGGGAAGTTGAAATGATTTCAATATGTTATAAAATATACAGCTTAAATGGATTTTTATATGAGTTTGTTGTTTATGAATTTCATGAAGCCATCACAATGTGGGTTCGACTCTGAAATAAAAGAGAGAAAAAGATTAGTAAATTGTTAAATAAATTAATTTTGAGTTACCTGTTATAGTGTTAATAATTTCTGAATAGTATAGTTGCCTAGTGTATAGGTGAATCGTCTAAACCTTAAAAAGAACAAAAAAAGAAGAATTTTAAAAAAATATTTAAACATAGAAATTTTAATAAACGTCAGAAAATAAACTGCTTGACAGTTTATTTGACAGTCTGTGGGAGCTAAATTAATAGGGGTTTTATTAAATAAGAAATTACAATGATGTGGAGATGAAAAGAATAAATTAGTATTGTAATAGAATAAGTTTTATATCTAAACATTTTTTTTTATAAATTCCCAAATTAGATGTGATTAAAGTGATTATGAGAAAGTAATGTGGCTTGACAAATATGTCAAACAGGACAGTTTTATGGTTTAAAATATTTAAATAGAAGATAGAAAAAAGAAAGAACGTTGGTTGCTGTTAGCAACGGATGATAAATAGGAATTGGTTTTTTGAAGAAGACGCCGACGATAATTTTTGGACGAAAGGAGCCCCGAAAACTGTGGATAGTCCGAGAGTGTTTTCAAATCGTTTAATCAAAATATAGTTTTTCCACAGCAGAGATACTCAGAATTTGTTTCAGTGAGTAAGAGAAACCATTTGACTTATACATTATTATTGAAGTATAGAAATGTCATTGAAATTGAGAAAATTAAAATTCATGAATTAACATATTTGCGATAGGCCTTAAAAATTGAAAATATTAATGATCATTAAATTAAAAATAGAATAGTACGTACCTTAACTTCCGAAGAGAGGATTTATATTCCATTTTCACCGATTATTTTTGAGTAGTTAGTTTCCTTTAAAGAAATCAGAACTGTTTTAAAGTGAGGTTGGACAATAATTTGGGGATCATTTGAAATTTTGATTATATTTGAGTTATATTATATTTGAAGTTTAAAGTCAGCGGAGTAAAGTGTTCAGTTTCTTTTTCTTTATAGTTCATTTAAACACTTTATAAAGTTGCAATATTTATTTAGTTTTTAGGTACTTGTAGAGATTCTCCACATTTTGTAATACATTTTTTTTGTCACGTCATTAAACCACGTTAAGATTTAAACGATTCCTATTTTTGTAAATTTTTAAAGGCAACCGAAGTTGCAGACGAATTTTATTGTTTATATTAAATTTGTTCAATATTAATAAATAACGTGCTTCATTTGGGTTAATTTATCAAAAGTCTAAAGTAAATTTTGGTTTCATTTTTTTTTAACTCTACCAGTAGACTACAGAGTCGACGTCACACAGTGACAGATTGCCTAGAACACATAATTGAGCTAGCTGAGGTATATTAAATTAAAACAACGAACCACATATTTTAAAAATTACATTTATTATAAAAAAAATAAAATTAATAAAATACAACTTTTTCAATATATATATATATATATATATATATATATATATTTATATATATATATATATATATTAGGGTGGGCCGAAACTGGACTTCAGAAAAAAAACGAATCAAACAGGAACGCAATACCCGTAAAAAGATGCGTATATGTGTAAAAAATACTTGTGATTTTTTTGTTTTATTTTGAAAAAATGTCTTCAGCCCTCTACCAGCCCTTAAGTGACCTTGAAAAATAAATAAATAAATTAGGAACACAATACCGCTCAAAGTTTGTCTTTTACCGTGTATAAATCTTTTGTTTTTTTCTTATTATTTTAAAATGATTTTATCAGCCCTCTACCACCCTCTAACTAAAATAAAATCTCAATTTTCCAACTTTTTCCAAACACAAAATGTAAAATTAACTCCGTATAACTTTAAAGCATAAAAAGTATAATAATATAATATAAAAGTATTTAATACTGATGGTCTTGGTCGTGAAGCCTCGGATACAATCGAACAGTCCCGGCTGAGATGGATCGTCGAGAGTTATGGTACTTGTCGTCGCTTATCTTCTTAGTGCGAAATAAGCTTTCGGGTGAAACGCATGTTTATTGTTTATTTGTTGAAAGCCAAGACGAATAGATTGTGTTTGTTGTATTTGCGTGAATACCTAGCACGACCATAAATATGGCTGCTTTAAAATTAAATATTACAAGAAGTAAAGTAGAATGTCCAATTTTCGGTAACCCAGTCGACTTAAACTGTCATGTTTTACCAACGATAGAACATGTGCTTCGATGTTATTTGTTTATTCGTTATGAACTGAAATTTACTAAATATTTTGGAAAGGAACCAAGTTTTAATGAAGTTTGTGAAGTGCTTGTGCCAAAAATCAAAAGTATATGGGAATCAGCGTCAATTCCAACCGTGTCAAAGGACCGCATCATGCAATTATTACGTAAATATCATAATAAATATTTAAACCTTATCAGATATCCAAAAAGCAAAAGAAATGTTCAATATGAGTTAAAGATTACCAGCTTCAAAGAGGAAACAAGGGATAAGTTGTTCGACATTGCTGCCTGTAAGTGTGATTTTTCTGCATGCAAGTATTGCAAGTGTGATAAATCAAGAAAAGTACCAAAGCAGGAACAGGAATTTCTTTTGGATCAACGGTCCACTAGAGATATGGCTATAGGAACTGTTGATCGTGAAACAACTAAAAGTTGAATGTAAGGACGGAGAGACAAACAAAAGAAACAGAACGAGTACAAAAATTCAAATCTGAATTTCACAATATTTCTATGCCCAGCTGTTCTACTGAGGTCACTAGGTTATCAACAGACTCTGACAATTCTTCTTCATCTGAAGCCTCACCTAGTGTTGCAAATATTGATTTACCGTCGAAACCATCCTGTAGTCAAATGAGGATAGAGTTGCCCACATTAGGTACCATATGTGACAAATATGGAATTTCTGACAGGTCAGCAGCTGCTGTTGCCACAGCTGTATTAAAAGATGTGGGAATTATTTGCGATAGTGATACCTCAAAAGTAATCGATAAAAATAAAGTTAGAAGAGCTCGTCAAAAGAACAGAAATATCCTTAGTAATGAGTTTCAGTCTACAAATAAACCCATTAAGAGTATTTACTTTGATGGCAGGAAGGACAAAACCTTAGTGCAGGAAAACAAAGGTGAGAGATATCATAAAAGAACTATTGCAGAAGAACATGTGTCATTGATAGAAGAACCGAATTCTGTTTATTTGGGGCACGTTACCCCATCTGCAGGCTCAGCCAAGTCAATTGGAAAGGCAATAATAGACTTTCTCATTTCAAATAACTTCTGTTTGGATAATTTAGTGGCGATTGGTTGTGACGGAACCATAGTGAATACTGGACATAAAAATGGAGTTATAACATATATCGAAAATGAACTTAAGCGACCTTTGCAATGGTTTGTGTGTGCCTTACATGCTAATGAGTTGCCATTGAGACATTTATTTCAACGTTTGGATGGAGCTACTACTGGACCTCGTCAATTCTCTGGAGTGATCGGGAAATTATTGGAAAAATGCGAACACCTTCCAATCGTAGATTTTGAAATAATTGAAAGTGATCTCCCAGAACTAACAATACCATCTAAAGAATTAAGCTCAGACCAGTCATATCTGTACGACATATGCCAAGCAATATCAAATGGCAACGTCTATGAAAATTTAGCAAATCGTAGCCCTGGAAAGTTAGCTCATTCCAGATGGCTGACAATGGCAAATAGAGTTCTCCGCCTCTACGTTGGAACCGAACATCCTACATCAAGATTGAAAGATCTTGTTCAATTTATAATTAAAGTCTATGCACCAATGTGGTTTTTTATAAAGCTTAATCCAAGTTGCACACAAGCCAGTTTGCATGTTTTTCAAATCCATTACACTATCAAGATATTTAAGAGATGATCTTAAAAATATTATAGATGCAGTTATCCAACGAAACTCCTATTATATTCATCCGGAGAATCTTCTCTTATGTATGTTAACAGATAATCGTCAATGGGTACGAGAATTAGCTTTACGGAGAATTATTAAAGCCAGAAAAGAGAAAAAAGTCGGAATAAGGCAGTTTAAAATACCAGAAATAAACTTTAATGCTGCGGAGTATTTTGAGTTAATAAACTGGAGTGAATGTGAAGTAACGGCCCCACCAATGTTAGCTGACATACCAGATGATGAGCTGAAACAGTTAATTGATAGCTCTATAATTGCAGACTTTGACTTTCCAAAATATCCATGCCACACGCAAGCTGTGGAGAGATGTGTGAAATTGGTTTCGGAATCATCTTTGCTAGTTACAGGGCCAGAACGCAGAGACGGATTTATTCGATCTAAAATAAAATCAAAAGACTTTCTTGTAAATTACGATAACAAAGCACAATTTAAAATTGAATGAACGCATTTTTCTATTGATTTTTATTTCGCATTTTAGTGTGTTTAAAAATAGGATATTTATATTTTTGTTTGTTTTCGGTTTCCAATAAACTTTTAGTTCAGTTCAAATTTTGTTTTATTTCCCAACACCCTATAAAATGTGCAGTAGTTTCCCATATTTACACACAATTTTTCAGAAATAATTGTGAATTTATTATTTTTATTTTTGATTCAAGATCATTATCTGTTGGTAGAGGGTAGAATATCTTATTCTAAATGTATAAAAAAAATAACATGAACTCTTTGCATATAATTGAAACTTTTTACAGGTATTGCTAATTAAATTAAATAATTTTGATTTAGGGTTCACTTTAGGGGTGGTAGAGGGCTGAAGATGTTTTTTTAAAAATCCTAAAAAAAATACAGTGATTATACTTACCAAAAGGCATCTTTTTGGGGGTATTGTGTATTAAAACTAAACAAATAATTTTTTCGGCCCACCCTAATATATATATATAGATATATATATATATATATATATATATATATATATATATATATATATTATATATATATATATAATATATATATATATATATATATATATATATATATAGTTTGGTGCGAATTAATGTGAATAAACAGAATTAATTTGTATGTATGTAATTAATTAATATGATGATTGATTTTAGGCCAAAGGTAAATTTTGATGATTTCATTGATGGGACTTACTTATGGGATACTAGTTCCGGAGGATGAAAAACAGCCCCAGAACATTTTTTTGGCGGGATGTTTAACTGTTTGGTTAATATGGCTAGCTGAAAGTGACTCATTGGCTGCCTTTCGTACGAATTTTGATCGCTGGCCCTGCACTAAGAAGTGGGTCTCACCAGAAAACAACACTTTTCTCCAATCTTCTGCACTCCAATGAGCGTAGTTTTTTGCCCAAGTTAGTCTTTTTTTCATCATAGGCGCTGTCAGAAGTTTTTATTCTTCATCTCGAGGAGTAATCTTCCGTTTTCTTCCACATTTTCCTTTCCGCTGCACTTCAACTGACCCTGTTTCCTTTTTTTGTTTACTGCACCCAAACTTACACAACACTCTTTTGCAATATACCTCTAAGTAATTGGTGTATGCTCACTAAGTTATGATCCTTTTCCTAGGAGGGATATCCATATTAAAAAGTTAAACCTGATTACACAGTTAAATCTATGAAAATAACACCAACTTGCACATAACCTGAGATAAAAGCATAAAACACAAAGCACGTGTTTTGAACGATATACTAATAAGGTTTTGAGGTTATGTTGTGTTTTTACAAAACAGTTGACAGAATAGGCACAGCAGATGTGCCAACTTATGAAAACTGAATTTCGATCTCTGTTCACATTAATTCGCACTATACTGTATATAGTAAACTCTTAAATATTGGCGAAATCTGCAAGAAAGACTCTAATGAGTATCAATTGTTTCGCCGAACGTTTTCGCCAAAGAGAATTAATTTGGCTTTTTCAGGGCTGAAAGAGAAGAAATTATAATTGTTTCCAATACGTTGGAAATGTATGGTACCTTTTAACGTGAAACGTAAAGGTGTACCCAAGGTTAATCCAAAAACCCAATGTAACTACATTTAAAAGGAATTTTCCTATTAAATATATATATATATATATATATATATATATATATATATATATTATATATATATTATATATATATTATATATATATATATATATATATATATATATATATATATATATATATATAATAATGGCCTTTATTCATCACATAATATTATTTATCTAAATTAATATTCAAAAAGCTCCAGCCGAGTTTCAGTTCAGGAAATGTACCTGACACATGCTGTCTGTTCAGCTAACCTGGGCAAACAAATAATAAGAAATATCTAGAATTGTAACCAATTAATAGTACTAATATTTATATAAAAACGAAATCAAAATCAAAATGTAAATTAAATAAATTTTAGTTAACTAAATGTAGGAAAATATAAAAATAATTAATCTAGCATTCAATTAATATGCGCCCTAAATATAAGTTCTTCTTCTTCTTTGGGTGCCGTGTCCGTATTCAGACGTTGGCCGTCATCATGCTTACAATTTCCTGCTTCCTAAGTTCTACTCATAATTATTTATATTATCAAACCTTACCTATGCAATATGTCGTAATTTCTCAAAAACGTACTTTTTAAATTTGTTTTGAGTAAAATTAAGAGCAGTGGTATAATTATTCATAACTTGAGCTATATGATATGAAAAAGATCGCTTATAGTTCTGTGTACGATGATAAGGGATAGAAATGGTGTTTTTATGTCTAATGTTAATATTATGTACGTCAGTACGGAATTTTATTTTATTATAGAGATATGGTGGGGTTTTAAAAATAATAATTTTTTGAAATTGACAAGCTGAATGAAAATGTCGTCTGAGTTTCATACTTAACCAACCTGTTTCTTTAAGTTTGTAAATTATTGGTTGATTTCTACGGATACCATGTATCAAACGAAGGCAAGAATTTTGCATTTTTTGTATTTGATAACTATCACGTTCTGTAAGACATAGACAATAGTATCGCAATAGTTAAAATGTGATAACACCAAGGTATCACACAGCAATTTTTTTAAGCTTTTGGTCATTATATGACGGGATTGGAATATAGATTTCAAATTTATATAACTTTTCTGCAAGCACTTGTTCACATGATCACCAAATCTTAAGTTATGATCTATATGTTAGTCTAAGTTTTTGACATTTGCCTTAAATTCTATCGAAGAATTATCAATGGTGATCATATGAGCAAAATCTCTCAGAAATATTTCTCTTTGTGTCACTGGACCAAAAACTATACCTACAGATTTATTGTTATTAAACCGAAGACAATGGCTAGAAGAAAATTGAGAAAATCTTTCTAAATCATAATTAATTGCAGCCTCTGCTTGTTTAAACTCATCAGGCTTAAAGGATAAGTAGATCTGAGTGTCATCAGCAAAATAGTGCTGATTACAGGAGAGAAAATGAGCAGGAAAGTTTGAAGTATATATACTAAATAATTTGGGACCCAATATAGAGCCCTGTGGTACCCCTTTATTTGTTTTAAGATAGTTCGATGTCTTACCATTGTAACGAATAGCTTGACTTCTATTATTGAGATAACTGAATAGCATATCAGATGCCTGCTTAGACATACCAATATGCTTAACCATTGAAATCAACAAAGAATGGTCAAGCGTATCAAAAGCTTTGGAATAATCCAAAAGAATCAGCACTGTAATTAAGTCATTATCGCAACCACCAAATATGTCATCAGTTATTTTTAAAAGGGCACTAGTGCAGCTTGATCCTTTTTGAAACCGGACTGATTTTCTGGCAGAATTTTATGTTTATTTAAGTGTACCTGTAGTTGCTGATTTAAAATTTTCTCTAGGATTTTTGAAAAGGGAGGTAGTATACTAATCGGCCGTATTTCATTAAAACCTGTCGGATTATTAGTTTTCGGTATCGGTACAATTTTAGCAACTTTTCACATCGATGGAAACTCTGCTCTTATAATGCAAACATTGATAATATGCGTCAAATACGGTAATAAAAACGGAAGGCACATATTAATTGTTAGTATATTTATTTTGTCGCATCCGGTAGCAGCACTTTTGATACTTTTAATGACATTTAAAATGTCACTTTCTTGGACACAAGAGAAATTTGCACCGATGTCCACACGAAAATTATTATTATAAAAGTTGGTAATTGTTAAATCAGGATTCATATTAGGAATACAATTTATAAAGTATTCATTCATTGCAGAAATATCACTTAAATTTTCTGATAGTTGCTTAGTATTATCAGTATCTCTACCAAGACCTATCATTTTTAAAGAATTCCAAAGATATCTCCCGTTTTTATTATCCAATTTGTTTGAATAAAAGGCTTTTTTTTCTTCTGACAGCTAAAATAAACATGTTTCTAAAAATCGTTTTGTATTCCTCCGAAGTTTGCATGTTTTTGTATTTTTTGTACGTACTCAGTATTTTGTCCCTTTCTCTTTTCATAATACGTAAAGTATCAGTCATCCATGGTGCATAATTTTTCGAAATTTTATAAGTTACGTAGGGATCATGACGATCCAGTAAGCATATTATATTATTAGTAAGAAATTCAACTTTATCATCAATACTCTCAATATCAAAAATATTTCGCCAATGTAGAGACTGTAATTCTTCATAAAATATGGTATGATCTATTGCCTTAAAGTTTCTGACAGTTTTATAAACAACTTCTTTCTTTTTAGTGTTTATGTTTATTTTGGATATCAACAACTCATGGTCACTGAAATCAACATATTCTACGGCAATATAACGAATCGAATTTCGTTTAGTGGATAACATATAATCAATAAGGGTTGCAGTACTAGATGTGATTCTAGTCGGTTGATCCATGACTTGATGTAACCCCATTGTTTCAAAAAAATAGTATATTCTCAAACTCGTCAACAAAATATCTGACATTCAATTTAGGTGGTTTGTATGCAACACACAATCCATATGATTTATTACGTAAGAATAATTCTAAGCAAAGGTGTTCAATATTGTTACTATTTGTTTGTAGAGTTTTATATTTAATTTGAGATTTGATATAAAATGCCACACCTCCCCCAGTTCCATTTCTATCTCTTCTTATCACATACCCATCTATACCTATATCCTTATCGGTAATGAAATTTGTAAGCCAATATGACCAAAAGTAATCATAATATATAATACAAAGAACAAATTATTTATGAATGTAATATTATAATAATTATTATTTCATACTCATAGATAGAGGCATAATATTTAAATTTGTAGAACTTTACATTTATTTTTACAATAACAATAGCAGAAAACAATTAATTAAAAAGAAAACAAAATAAAAAGAAAACTAGAACTCTACGTTCGTGTTTTTGTTTGTCAAAAATAGCACTCAGTTGGCCCTACAACTCAACATTTTGTTAATAGCCACAAAACAACAAATATATTTTTACTCACAGGTTGATTGGTCTAAATTTTAATCTCCCATATCCAAGCTGGTAATATGTTTCTTTGCACCACCTACACTTGCAAAAATTTGGCCTTTCCACGACCAGCAGCACTTGTAACCAAACTTATTACACGTGTATTTATAAACAGCTTGATTTTCTTTTGTTAAAAGTTCCATTAAAACTAATCCACTGCCCTTCAATTTTGATTTATTTTTAAACACTAAATCTCGTTTCCATCTGTTTATAAACATCGCTGCCGTTGGTCGTACTTTAGTTCGACCGACAATTGGATCTTGTTTTTTACCAATCCGATAACAATAATTAATGTCGTTTTCGGATATTTGTCTATTTAATTTATTATTAATGATTTTTACTACCTGTTGATGTAGTTGTTCTGTCTTACTCTCAGGAATATTATTAAACACGAGACCGTTTAGCAAGTATTTCTGATAATTGTGTTCCATCCTTTTCTCAGAGGAATTACACTTATGTCTTAATTTTTCTATTTCACTTTTAATATCATTAAGGGATTTTTGAAAATTCTCTTCGAACACTTTAATTCTGTCCAAGAGATTATTATTGTTGGGATTAGATGCAGAACCCGCATCCGCATTTTGATCAATAAGCGATTTGATCTCCTCAAGGCCACCTTTCACGTCGGTTTCTAGCTGCTTAACCTGACTTTCAAGATGTTCCTGATCCGAAGTATTGGGCTTCTGTTGTCAACGGGTTTTTCTTAAATTTTTATTCATCGTGACTTAATAACCTATAATTTACATTACATTACCACTATCGACAGTCTCACACCTTTAGACGTTAGCTTCGAGCTAAATCACCTCGGTCATAATTATTATGTGTGACGTATTTCCATTTTTTAATTTCACATAAAGTAAAAACTGATTGACCACAATAAAGCAAAAAATGTGAATAAAATAATTTAATTAATAGTGATTATTTATTCTAAAGTTTTAAATTATTAACCAAGAATAATTTCTACTATGATTTGAGGAGTTTCATACACTCTTGTCACGGAATAATTAGCAATCCTTCGTGGATTAGTGGTAAGAATTCGACACTGAGACGCAGACGATTAGAGTTCAAAACCTACATGGTAGAAGTGTTTAAAGTTAAACATAAATATCTTATTGAAAAAATAGTGTCGTCTTACTTTCGAAAATAAAGTAAAAATTCTTCAAAATTTTAAAAGAACGTTTAAGAATGTTTAAATAAGTAAAAATTTTACAAAAATAAAAAAATATTGTAAATAAACGTATCTACAATATGTTCAAATAAGCCTTCATTAGCAGCAGAATAATAACCCAAACTGTCACTAAAGAATTATAAAAGTCTGATGGATCAGAGTTCAAGGCACGATGTACTCATGCAGGCGCTTAGGGTTCAAATCCCACACAAACTTTTTAATTTTTTAAAAATTTGAAGTTATGCAGATATTATATCGTTTTGCTTTAAATCACAAAACATTTATTGTAGTCTTTATTAGAAGTGTTTATAGTAAAACATGAAAATCTTATTGAAAAAACAATGTCGTACTTTCGAAAATAAAGTAAAAATTCTTCAAACATAAAAGAAAGTTCTAAATAAATGTACTTCAAAAAATGTTTAAATAGGTAGAAATTCTATAAAAATATTCTAAATAAACGTATTTTATTCTAATGAAATGTATTTACAAAAAATGTTCGAATAAGTCTCCATTAGCAGCAGAACAATAACCCAAGATGTTATAAAAGCGGCGACTACGAACTGCCCCACGCTACCTACGTACTTAGATATTTTTGTGAACATAATATAGTTTTTATTTTACTTTCTTGTATTCAAAAAGGAACCCAATTTCCAAAGCATGAGCGAACATTTTAAATGATTAAATAATGAAACTATAACAATAGAAGTAATCGAATAAAACAAATGACGGTATTTCGCCAGGTAGAAATCGTATGATTTCTCTTTTTGTTAATCGAATAAAGTTTATTTATAAATCTACATTAACTTATATACAATAACAAAAACTACAGTTAAACAATAACAATGCTTAATTCTAATGTCAGACTAGTGATTCAAATAAGTAAGAGTGAACACTTTATTTTAGATTTTAAAAGTTAGCTGCATAATAATTGCAAACTGACTTAATGAAGTCCAATTTAGTAATGTTTTGATTAACGTAATATTCATTTAGCCTATTTTCAATAAAATCAACTTTTCTTTTTGCCGTTTTATCAAGTTTTTTTTCGAATCTATGTGCAGTTGTAATTTTCACATATACTTCTGCTTGAAAATTTAACAAAATTTGTGTAAATTTAAATATGTCAGGATGTGATTTATAAAAACATTCGTTAAATTTCGAGTGAAATGATTCACATGCGTTTGTAGTAAATATAAGAGATGATGAATTTGAAGCCCATATGTAAGGTGGAAATGTTGAATCTTCCGTTAAATAATTATCAACTAGGTAATCACAAAATTGCAAAACTCTGTCATCTTCTGGCATAATATTAAGAATTTCATCAGAAAAAAAGTCACCAACATCATTTGGATGTAAATAAGGAATGCCGAAAAACAATTTTAAATATTTTCCAATAACAGTTTGATTTTTATATTCCGAGGACAAACCTAAATTTTGAAATTTTCGGTACCAATTTTGTGTTAAATGAAATTGGCAACAAAAAATAATAATGTCGGGCCACACTAACTTGGCTGCATTTTGAATTGCTATTTCAAAATCAGAAATTATTCGCTTCGGTTTGAAATTTAAATTCAAATCTGTACATATTGTTATTAATGTATCAAAAGTACTTTTGTACGATTGCTGTGATTTATTTAGTAACAAACAAAATACTAGAGGAACATAAAAACCATTTTTGTAGCCATGTATAGTAAACATCTGACAAAAATATTTAGAACAGTATTGAAAAGTTCCATCTACATACAAAGAATCTACATTACACAAAAAGTAAAGATTTGTGAAACAACTAAAAATTGCGGAATTATTTTTCGTAGATAATAAAAAGTTTTCACCTGTATTTGTTTTTAAATTTAAGTTTACTAACACTTGTAGAACTTCCTCCTGTGACTTGGGAAATGATGGTGTGGATTTTCGTCTTGTAGCATAGATATTTCTTCGAACGCAAGAAATGTCTTTCGTCGTCAGCGGTAAATAGCTGAATTTTTCCTTTCTCAATTCCTTGTGGACAATCTTAAAAGGTTTTTCACATATATCTTCTACAGCTTTTCTCTTTGTAGAATTACTAAAAATTTGCCGGTCTACATGGATATCTGGAGCATGATTATGCTCCCATGCTTTTTCAAGAATAACATAATTTTCATCACCTTCCTTTGTGTACACTTTTTGTTGACACCTTTTTTTGATGCATCGCCATCTAACTTTTCCATCTTTGAAGACATGGGCTTTTGAATATTTATATTCATTAATTATTAATAACAGTTCTCCCCTTTGACTAAACATAGTCGTTGGTTTCGCCATTTAAATGTTAAACACAAAACTATACCGTAATACTTGCAACTGAAGTGAATAACTGAAAATATTTATATTCTTACTTTCAACTATGATCAAATTTGGAATTTCCGGTCATTAAGACTTAATCCCCAACTTTCTCGGCGATGGGGCAGTAGGTACTTCGGATTAAAGGCCCCAGGTAGTTCGTAGTCGCCCTATAAAAGTTTCGTCTAACATTAGTTAATGTTTCTGGACTAATACCTCTCATTGAATCAGAGATCTTTCCTCTTAATTCTTGGAGAGCATTAGGCCTATCGTCTTCAATTCCATATAGTTTGAACTTGACATATCCCCACATAAAAAAATCACAAGGTGCAAGATCAGGTGATCTTGCAGGCCAAAAAATATCTCCGTGGCCACTAATCAATCGATTAGGAAAAGTCGCACTGAGATATTCACTGACGATACGAGAATTACGTGCAGGACAACCATGGTGTTGGAACCATATGGAATCGAAAGGAATTGGTAAATTACGAAGGGCTGGGACAATTTGATTTTGCAGAAGTTCCAAGTATTTCCGCCCAGTCAACATACCGTCTATTAAAAGTGGAGCAATGACATGATTCCCTATTATGCCTCCCCGAACATTTACTTTTCGAGGACGCTGGGTATGAGCGACATAAATCTAACGAAGATTTCCTCGAGACCAATACCGACCATTCATTGAATTGTGACGGCCATGCAATAAAAACGTACATTCATCGGTGAACAAAACGTTCTCTAAAAAATGTTCATCTTGATGTGACTTTTCCATTGCAGTTTGACAAAATTCTAAACGTCTATATTGATCCCCAGGGAATTGTTCGTGTGATTTATGAAGTTTATAGGGACGGTATTCATGTCTTTTCAAAATTTTACCAACTCTAAATCTTTTAGAACCAATTCCATATTGTTCTCCGAGACGAGATGTTGATTGGGTAGGATTTTGCTCAATACTTGCACAAATCAAAGTGTACCTTAGTTCCAAATCTGGATTTACCTCCGTTCGTCTACAAACTCCTCTTGGAGCTAACACGGATCCATAAGTAAAAAAATTAAGTATAATAGATTGAATTGTTGATCGTGCTGGAGCCGGCCTATTTGGAAACATATTTACAAATTGGTGAATTGTTGTCTAATCATGTTGCCTGAGAATCCATTCACATGCCAGACAACCATTTGCACTTTTTCCTCGACCGTTAAAACCATTTTCACGAATTGTTTTTTCAATAAAAAGTTTCTGTTTACCGTACAAAAACACTTCTCGATATGTTATTATTTGATGGCTTGAAGGCTTCGCTTTGCGCGCATCCATTCCAATGTTGTCAATTGTTTTGAAAATCATTACCTGTACAGAGGAATTGATATTAACACTGAGAATTTAGTGATAGATTTGACATAAACAGTCATTACAGTCATAAACAGAATTATTTTGTATTTCTGTTTTATAACATTGAAATAAGAATAAATTGTAAATAATGAGTTTTTCGAAAACTTGTTACCTAATATGTATCATATTTTCTATTATCTTTTGATTGGCCAAAACAAAAATTTTATCCTAGGTGTGAATTGAACCCCAATCGTCTTGTCAATAGACCACATCTCTAACTATTACACCAATTCCACATACAATAATTGTTTTCGGACAGAACATACCTACCTTTAGTTTAGTCAAATATTTTAGTTTAGTTATTTTTATTATTAAATAATCTTAAAGATTTATAATTTAAAATCGTTACTAATAAATGTTTTTTGCTATAATATATCTTAATGTATTCAATCATTTATTCTAATATCTGAAATTATTAAAAAAATATTTTCGAAGTCATCCGTATAATTATGACTGAAGTCAAATAGCCACGTCTAAGAACTAGCTTTATATCTTACTATCTCACAAATTACTGCGTCTTGTATCCTTTCCGCTATTTTGCCCGGTTTTAAAGCAACTTTAAACACTTCTAATTCTAGTTAGCTCGAAGCTAACGTCTAAAGGTGTGAGATTATCGATAGTGGTAATGTAATGTAGTGTAAATTATAGGTTTGTATCGATTATTTCCCACCTCTACGAGTTTCATCTCTTTTTATTTCACAAGGTAACTGTGTTTTTTATCCCTTACGTTAAAAAGCCGGGTGGCAAGGCACTCATCACTATATATATATATATATATATATATATATATATATATATTATATATATATATATATATATATATATATATATTCTTCTTAGTCGTTAACCTGATGCAGGTATCGTGATATCATGAAGCTATTAGCTAATTTTTCCAATGTTCCTCCACGTCTTTCTATCTTCTGCCATTCTAGCACATTCTCACAATGGAGCGCCAATTCTAGCAACAATATGGTCCGTGTATCATCATGTGGGAGATCTACCTCTATTTCTTTTGCCTTCTACTTTTCCCTGGATGGTAAGTTTATATATATATATATATATATATATATATATATATATATATATATATATATATATATATATATATATATATGCAGTATGCGCTGACGTGGTCTGAGCGGTGGGGGTTGGGGCGGGGGTCGCTGAGATAGAGGTCGCCATGTTGCCGGTAGTCGTTTAGCGCCCTCGGGCGTATGTGAGCTGTTAGGCCATTTTTCAATTTCGATGGCTTCACGAATGATTCTCGATTTTAAGGAGCTGATGTTGGGCTAGGGCTGAACTAGTATCGGAATGTCTTACATATATAGAATGTTCGGAAATACGGTTATGAATTCGTAGGTTTGTCTGTCCTATGTATGTACGTGGGCAACTGGAACAAGGTATCTCGTAGACACCATGGTCTTTATTGAGGATTTGGTCTTTTACGGATTTGATCACGAGTTTGGACAATATGGAGTGATTAGTGAAGATGGTTTGGATGTTTAGAGGGATAAGAGTTCTACTGATCTTGTCAGTGACACCTTTAATAAAAGGTAGATAGATTTTAGGTAGATCCGGCGGCATATTTTTTATGGACGGGGGTGTAAAAGTAGATTTTTAACTAAAAAAACGAAACACACTAGATCTCTCCCGAGGCCAAAAAACCCTGTTATATACTAGTTCGAAGACCGAATACCGGATACTAGTTCGCTGCCATGGTTAAGCGGATTAAGTATTTATCTACCAAGTTCTAGGAAAATTAATATCGGCATAATTGGTACTGTGACTTTTGTATTTTATATAGAAATTATATAAAATATTTGTTGTTACATATTTATATATGAGACATTGATTTATATATATTCACCTCATTTTTGTCCCTATTGTGAAAAATTTTAGTGATTGAATTAGAAATTTTATTAGCAATTTTGATCCGGTTTAGGAATTTTGTTAGCTATTTTGATATTAAATCTGTTTTTTTTTTAAATCACTGAAATAATTCGCGTTAATTCGAAAATATATGAGACAAAATTAACCAAATATAAATTAAAACAAGGCATTCATTTTTACATTTGAAAAAATCAAATCTACTGATTTTATTTTGCTTTAATTGCGATATTTTGTGATCAACAATTTTTTGACGCTCTTGAAGTACTTTTTAGTACACTTTTTTTGGTTTCATAGAACTTCGTATTGTTATATAAATGTCAATTTGAATATCTTTTAAAACTTCTCAAAATTGAAATATATTAGGGTGCGGATTGTAAAATAACGAACTAAATTTAAAATGGAAACTTTCACTGGCGTTGGTTGTAGGCTCAAGTGATGAACTGTTTTCCGTCCACATCTCAGGAGGCCTCCTTCTTTAGAAATATTGTTGTCCGCAAATTGTTGTTCGGCTTGGTGTTGTGCTGGTAATATCTCACTAAAGTCTAAAGCAAAACACTCACCTACGTCTAATGGATCTAGGAAAGATTGATCAAACAAATATCTAAGGTATTGCCGAACGTCATTGTCCTTTGAATTATCTGAGATGAAATCTACATCTTTTTATTTTTGCAGATGGAAACAGCTGCATAGATTTATTAAAACTTTTATCAATAAAATGTATCAAAGTATCTGCTTTATGAGACAACATTCTGTAATTATGCTGAATCTAGCTATTAATTATTATTCAGTGTATACCTACTAAAGGCGTTTTTAAACTATCTTTTCTAGGGAATATATGGCCGGAGCGAATTTACCTGTGACCCTTTTCTGTAGAGTATTAAAATCTGACATCTGGAGCGAACTAGTATATGCCCAAAAAAAATTAAAACAGGCATGAAAAAAAAAGAATCAAATAATGGGGAAACGACCCCAGAGAAAGAAAGACAGAGAGAGAGAGAGAGAGAGAGAGAGAGAGAGAGAGAGAGAGAGAGAGCATCACATTACAGAACGAAGTACAACCGGAAGGCATGCCTATGAGTTAATAAATACGTGATAAAATCAACGTTTGGATTTATTCATCATTTATAATTAAGCCAATACTGTTTACATTTATCGCTATGTTATCAAGATTTATATTTGAAATAATACTGAAAAATAATTAAATAATTAGTTAAATCAATGTCTTTATCTTAAACAGAATTATCAGTACTATTTTTAGAATATAAATAAATATTTCTCAATCTTAACGAAAACTACTAAATACATATAGTCCAGTCGTCACAGAGATTTGACCCCTAAAAATCATATGAACAGGCTGAATTTTGCCTAAAATATCAATTTTACTAACCCAAAAAAAAGTTTATCATTTTTAACCCGGCCTCCCACTTAAACCCCCCCCCGTGGAGGGGTAAAAACTCAAAAAATCGAATTACCAAGAACCTGTACGCCGTAGAAAAAAATTTTCGTGTCAGTTGCGTTCGCGAAATTAATGTTAAATAAAATGTGTATCAAATCGACGGTAAAAATTCGATATCTTTTGATTGTCCTATCGACAAAAATCAAAATGAATTTTAAAGGTATATATAGAGTACATCTTTCTTGTGCAATTGTTATAATTTGCCGCAAATTAAGTCAGTTTCTATGTCAATGTAAATAAAATGTGTGTCAAATCGACGGTAAAAATTCGATTTCTCTTGATCAGAGTGTCCTATCGATAAAAATCAAAATGAATTTTAAAGGTATAGATAGAGTGCATCTTTCTTGTGCAATTGTTATAATTTGTCGCAAATATTGTCAGTTTCTATAAATCTCGTCAATAAATAAACGTTGCGCGATTTTTGCCTTTTTTGCAATTCTCGTGAGGTCAATAAAACGTATCACTTAATTGACCGGTCATGATTAAAGATTAGGTTCTAGTTATCAAAACTTCACAGTGCCCAGTTCATAAAAGGGATAAATTGTATTGATCTCATGAGAATCATAAAAATTGGCAAAAATCGCGCCACGTATATTTATTTAACACCTTTATAAAAACTCAGTTTATTTGCGACAAAATACAAAAATTGCGTACAAGAGCTGCACTTTACCTTTAAAACGCATCCTGATTTTTGTCGATAGGATATTCGGATCAAAAGATGTCGAGCTGATACAAATTTTATTGAACATTAATTTAACTGATATTAAAAATTGCCGATCGCTTCAAGCGTTTTTTCTATTGCGTACAGATTCTTGGCAAATCATTTTTTTGTCCGTTTTCTCCCTATAGGCGGGGGGGGGGGGTTGGGACAAAACTCGAGGGTAAGAATGCTAATCTTTTTTTCGTCCTAAAATTGTATTCTCAGCAAGATTAAGCTTGTTCGTATGTTTTTAGAGGTTCAGTGGCATTTTCGTCTCTGGCGACTGGAGTGATAAGCAGTAATAATAATAATTTTTATAGAATTACTTCTTCTTTAAGTTCCATCTTCTATGGAAGGTTGGAAATCATCATGACTATGCGGACTCTGTTGACTGCCGCTCTGAAGTTCTGCACTACTGCATTCAAACCATTCCCTTAAGTTCTTAAGCCAGGATATTCTTCGTCTTCCCACATTTCGCTTTCCTCGGATTTATATAAGTTGTAATAATGCGTATTTTTGCCCTCTCATCACATGTCCTAAGTACTCAAGTTTGCGTCTTTTGATAGTTAATATTATTTCACTCTCATTTCCTATCCTTCTAGTTACTTCCACGTTTGACATTCTTTGAATCCATGATATTCGTATGATTCTTCTGTAACACAAAATTCAAAGGCAGCAAACTTATTCAGATGGACTTGTTTTTGTGTCTACGCTTCCAAGCCATAAAGAAGAATAGAGACCAAGTAACGTCGAAGCATTCTTGGGCGTAGTTCTAACCTTATATCCCGACAACAAAAAAACTTTTTAAGTTTAATGAATGATATACGTGCTATTTTAATACGTGTCTTAATTTCTTTGGTTTGGTCTACATCTGATGTTATCCATGTTCCTAAGTATTTATAGTTATTAACACTCTCAATTGCAATATCTTCAAGAGTCAATTGGATATTTGCATGTGCAGATTTAGTCATGATCATGCATTTAGTTTTCTTTAAATTTATCTTCAGTCCATACTCATGATAGCGTTCATTAAGGCGTTGCATTACGTTCTGTAAATCATTGTTGTTATCCGTCATTCTTACTGTATCGTCTGCAAAACGTAAGTTATTCAAAATTTCTCCATTCATAGATATATCTTCTATTGAGTCTGAGAGCGCTTCTTGAAATACCGCTTCACTGTAGACATTGAAAAGTAGTGGGGACAGCTCGCAACCCTGACGGACTCCTCTCTGTATTTTGATATTTTGGGTGTACTGGCTGTCAACTCTTACCTTGGCAGTTTGATTCCAATATAAATTAGATATAATTTTCATATCACGACTGTCAATATTTTTTCTTTTTAATATATCTACAAACTTTTTATGTTTAACCTTATCAAATGTCTTCTCAAAGTCTACAAAACATAAGTAACATAATATGTCCTGATTCATGTCCATGCATCTCTGAGCCAGCACACTCAAGCCGAACAAAGCATCTCTTGTACTCATACCATTTCTAAAGCCAAATTGTGTGTCACTAATTTCATATTCAAAAGTTTTAACAATTCTGCTGTAAATTATTTTGAAAAATGTTTTAAGTGTGTGACTAATTGTCATTGTGTAAAGCTATTGTTCTGTGATCTGAGCAAGTTGTTGCACTTGGCTTTTTCGGAATTGCTACAAAGGTCGATTGCAACCATTGTCTGAGGATTGTGGTAGTCTGATATATTAGATTAAAGAGTTCAACCATTACATCAATAACATCTTGATCGATGAGTTTTAATAATTCGATGGGCACATCATCTGGTCCAGTAGCTTTACCCTCTTTTGTTTTTTTGATGGCACAGATGACTTCTTCTCTTAATATTGGTGGTCCGGTATCTTCGGTGATTTCTAATGACAGTTCTTCTCTTTCATCATTAAATAGTTGTTGGATGTAATTGGTCCAGTGACATAATCTCTCCTTCATATCAGTAATAATATCCCCTTTATCATTTTTAGGGATACCCGTTCTTGTACGTTTTCTAGAACCTATCATTTCTTTGATTTTTTTGTGTAAATTAAAGCTATCATACTTTTTATCCAGATCTTCTATTTCCTTGCATCTGTCGGAGAGCCACCTCTCTTTTGCCTCTCGAATTTTCTTTCTGATGTTTCTCTGAATTTATTTGTATTTATTCAGGTCTTTTGCTTTATGTTTTCTTTTTTCTTCCGTAAGTTCAAGAAGTTCTACTGTCATCCAAGGTTTTGTTTTTTCTCCAAGTGGTTTGAGGGTTTCTTTTCCAACTGATACAAGGGCATGTTGAATTTTTCCCAATTTTTGGTCAACAGTTAGAGTTTCCGCATTATCTTCTTTGACTTTCCTTAAGTTCTCGTTTATGTTAAATTTCGTTTCCGTGTATGTGTTGGCTTGTTTGAGACGTCTTGTAGAATTACAAATAGGTACTAAATAAATTTCAAAATCGAAAAATTCTACCTTAAGACGTTGAAATCTTAGCAAATATTGCTAAATCCAAAATTAAAATAAGATTATTTATATAATCATCGCAGCTAATGCTGAAACAATTCTATTTTATCAAATATGTTATCAATATATTAAGATTTAAAATAACAGCAATAATATATACATTGCAAAAAGTAAATTACAACTAGTTGTCAGCTCCACCTCTAATCTAAAATATCTAATGACTGTTGTGCTCTTTATAATGGACTTGTTTCTTATTAAAAATGAACAAGCATTGTTTACGGATGTTTCTATCTTGCTAACTTGCTAACATTTGTTATCATCGACTAATTTCATCAGAATACTCAACTGTCATTTATCAATTAACAAATAACATATTTGGAACCATAATAAATACCATAGATATCTATCTATTTATATCATTATCCCTGGTGAAGGGCAACAGCGATTATCAGTACCAGCCCAAGGCGCAAAGGAAATGATCCTAGAACGGCTTGAAACTGGAAGGCAACGGGAAAACCACCGACACTCCTTTAGGGATCTTTTAGAGGACCTTAATCTGGGGCACTCCTTTAATTGAAAGAGGGTATGAAGATCCCCTCGTCAACTACTATTGAGATAAGTAGACAGAGCATCCAAATATATGACGGGATAGTACGCATTGCCACCTGGAACGTACGAAGCTTATGCATTGATGGAATTTTTTCTGATCTCCACCAATTGTTGGGGGAAAGCTTATTAAATTCCTTTTAGGACCATGAACTGTTAAAGAGATTTCTTCGATATACTTAAGCAGACTTCACGGCGATGATTCGTTATGTATTTGGTTTTATAGGCTTATCCTCCTCCTCAGTCCTAATCCCTTTTGGGATGTGGTGATACCATCAGGCCTTTACAGTTTTTTCACGATTTTCCTTCATCGTTCTCTGTCCTGGGCTAGTTGTTCGGCTTCATGTAACCCTTGGTTAATCAATATTTTTCTTTGATCTACCCAACGGCTTGGAGATCTTCCCCTAGGTCTCTTTCCTTCAACTCTACCCTCGACTATCAGTTTTTCCATCGTACCTGTTCTTTTAGCAATGTGTCCAAAATACTGCAAATATATGTATTGTATTTGTTTAAGCAATCTATCCTTTACTTTAAGTTGTTCTAATATCGATACGTTAGTGCGATGATCAATCCAGAATATTCTCAACATGCGGCAGTATACCCACATTTCAAAAGCGTCCAGTTTATTTTTATCAGTTTTCTTTAAGGTCCACGTTTCGGATGCAAATGTGGCTATGGGAAAAATGAGCTCCCTTACCAGCCTTAGTTTTGTGTGTATTGCTATGCTAGAATTTTTCCAAATTGCTACCACTTTCATCATAGCTGTTCTAGCAATAGTCAACCTTCTACGTATTTCTCTGTCACACCCTCCGTCATTTGTTATTAGGGACCCCAGGTATATGAAAGTATTTACTACTTCAAAGCCCCCAATTTATTTAATTTGTTGAAGATTATTCCGAGTTCTGTCTACTATAATGATCTTTGTCTTACTCCTATTTAGCTTTAATCCATATGTTTTACTTTTTTCCTCCAAACATCTCATTATGTATTCCATTTCTTCTTGATTTGCCGCAATTATTAAAGTGCCATCAGCACATTTTTTGACCTCCTACTGATATTCTGCGTCTAGTACCTTTCGCATAATGTGTTCCCCGTAGATATTAAACAGACAGAACAGATAAGTCGATAAAACCTCACCAGCTACAGGGGGTCATATAAGATGCCCCCATTTTCATTTTTTATTAATACACAATTTAAGAGTCTATTGCATGTACCTGAATAAATAACATGAAGATTATTTTTTAAATCCAGATGTCCATCGAATGTTTTTTATGTGGCCACACAATGTTTTTTTTTCAACAACTTTTTATTAAACTGATGATGGAATGATACAATTCCGAAAAGATCTTCTTTAAAATAAAAATTTTAAGCTTTTAATAAGCGCTTTTTTTATACCTTAATACACACGAACACCACGTGCTTTATATTAAACAGAGTTGGCGAGATTATGCATCCCTGCCTGACACCTGTCCCTGTTCTGAAATGATCGGAATGGGTGTTGTTTATTTTTACTGTGCACTTATTATTTTCATATAGAGTTCTAATTAGTCGAATTAATTGGTGGGGTGTTCCCATTTCCGCTAGTATGGACCATAGCTGCTGCCATTTGACTTTATCGAAGGCCTTTGTGTAATCCACAAAGCACATAAGCATAAGAGTATTGAATGAACGAGTTTTTTCGATTAGCTGTCTGACATTAAGGATGTGTTCTCTTGTGCCTTTTCCTGGGACAAATCCCGCTTGTTCTGATATCTGAGGCAATAGAAAAACTTTTAGTCTTTCATGTATTACATGAAGTAGAACCTTGCTTGAATGGGATATTAGGGTTACCGTTCTGTAGTTGCTGCAATCTAGCGGAGTTCTTTTTTTTTTGAATATTGGAATGAAAGTGGATGTTGTCCAGTCGTTGGGCCACTCTTCGGTTTCCCAAACCTTTTTGCAGATCATATGCATAACATTTACTCCAACATCTCCAGTCTCTTTTAAAACTTCTGCGGTGATCTCGTCTGCGCCAGGAGATTTTCTATTTTTCAACTTATTGATTGATTTTTCTACCTCTGACTTTAGAATGTTTGGTTCTCTCTCTGCATTGAACTCATCGTGATTTGCATTCTGGGGATTATCTGCATATAGACTTTGACAATATTTTCTCCATACTTCCGCAATCCCTTTCTCGTAATTTATAATATGTTGGTTTTGATCCATTATTGTTTGTGTGATTGGTTTAAATTCCCTGGATAGATATCGGTCTTTGTTATATAGCTCAAGGGATTCATACAGGTTTGCATGTCTCTCTAGTTCTTCGCATTTTTTATTTATATGTTTATTTTTATCATCCCTACGTGCTTTTCTCTATTTAAGCTTGCGAATTCGTTTTTGTTGTCGTTTTGATATATGAGAGATTTGATTCTCCTTCGCTCTTCGAGAAGTTGCAGCGTTCTGTCTGTCATCCAGTGTTTTTTTATGATCTTTTTTCGGTTCTGGTTCTTTCTACAGAGGCATTTCTGAAACCTTTCCACATTTCTTCTGGGTTGTCTTGTGTGTTCAACGTACTAGTTTCCGTTAATGCATCTCTAAATGTTTTCTGATTTGAAATCTCCAGCCTGTTTTGATTTTGGTGCGGCATTGTTCTTTTTAGCTTCATCTTGAAGAAACGTCCATGTCGAGAAACGACGGGCATGATGTTTGAACATTGTGTTTACAATGACCAAACTGTTTTCGGTTGCAAAATCTATTAAATGTTTGTCTCAGCTGTTTCTAACACCTAACCCATAGTTTCCTACATTTTGGATGTTATCATTTCTTGTTTCTCCTACCTTAGCGTTAAAATCGCCCATGATTATGAGTGGTTCTTTAGATGGAATATTCCTTATTGTGTCTTCAATAACGGAGTATGCGTCTTCCACTTCATTCTCTAATGCGTCTGAGGTTGGCATGTAGACCTGAAGAATGTGCATTTTGTTTGGTGATGTTAGTAAGGTTATTTTTATGTCCTATCATTTATCGGTTGGTAATCATACACATATTGTGAAACTTTTTTAGTCATCATAATTGCAACACCATTTCTTCCTGTGTTATTTGCTCCCGATATGTATACAACATGATCTTCTGTTCGGAAGTGTCCTTGTTCTTTCCAATGGGTCTCCGAAAGTCCGCATATTTCTATATTCTCTCTTTCGACTTCTCTTTGTAGTATACGTGAGTGAGATTAGGTGGGACATATATTTTGGTTCTATCTAGGACAGCTTTAGGAAGCCTGCAGGTTATAGTATCAAGTACATCAAAAGAATTTTTGAAACTTCTATCCTTCACATTATTGGTAAAAAATTCTATGTTAATCATTTGATTTGACCGTGAGGTGGTTTCGGATATGGTTGATATCTGTAACTGTTTAAAATAAGGGGTGAGGTTTAACTTCTCAACCAAATCACGAGAAATGAATGAATGTTGACTCCCATTATCTAGGAGCGCTCTGGCATGCATAGACCTGCCATCTTTAGAATACACTGTCACTAAAGCGGTAGCCAACAATACATCAGTTTTAACTGATAAAGCAGAGAGAGAAGTGGCTGTATGAGAATCTGCAGTGTCTTGTACTTCTAAAGGAGGTTTGAACGAACTAGTAGAAGGTTCATTTTGCGTGCGACGCGGCTGGAAGAACCTTGAGAATATTTGGGAGCCTTGAGCGTTGCGATCAATCGGCAAAGATTGCCTATCCGTGTTCCTAGAGGAAGAAACATTTTCAGAGGTACTATGCAAGAGCGATTTGCAGTGAACAAGTCTAAAAACAGTCTAGATCAAATTTTTCGACATCCTAAGAAATTGTATATAAATATACACAATAAGGATCTGAAATTGTTTTCTTGTGGCATGTCTAAGTTAAATATTGTGTTTATATGGTATCCAAATCGGTCTCAAAAAGATTATTTAAGAATTTCGAAATTTACATAATTTCTAAATTTACCATCGAAATGTCACCTTTTACATTAAAAAATATTTTTTTTTTACAAAAATATATTCAAAAAATGAAGCAAAAAAAAACAGAAACACACGCGATGTTTCTTTTATGCCTCATAACTTTTTTAGACGAGGGTATAGGTATAGGCATTTCTTTATAGAAAAAAGATCTTGTCCTTCCTCTTCAAAGTGAAATTTAGTAGAAGTCATTAGGATTTACAGTATCTGAGATACAATTTTTCAGTTTGCCACTCCTAGATAACTCTTTTCTACGCAGTTTTATGTATTGGCAATGTGACATTAAGTTGAAAGAAAAATAATTACCTTTAAAAAAGTCTACAGGAGAAGGCCCTAGGACTAATTTTAAGCAAGATACGAGAATTCAGTTTTCTACTTTTAACAATTTTTGCTATTTACTGCAAAATACAAAAATTCCGTACGAAAGCTGCAGTTTTCATCTTTAAAAGCCATTTTAATTTTCGCCAATAGGATACTGATTAAAAGCTATCCAATTCTTACCGTCGAGTTAATACAACTTTTATTTAAAAAATTGATTTTCAAGCGTTGTTTCTGAGAGAACGGTTCATTTTACACAAAAAGCGCTAATCAAGTAGAACACTTTGAACAACCATATTTTGCTTAAAATTAGTTCTAGAAACTTCTATTATAGAACATTTTCAAAGTAATTAATTTTTCTTTCAATTAAATATACCACTGCATATACTTAAAACTGAGTAGAAAAAAGTTACAGAACAATCAAGAAATAGGGAAAATGGATAAAAAATTTTGTGAGCGAACTTTAAAAAATCCTATTTGGGATACTATAAACCTCATAATACTTTCACTAAACATCATTTTGAAGAGAAGAGATAAAATGTTTCCCCTTTTTTACCCTTATCAAAATAAGTTATTAGATAAAAAATAAAAATCGCGTGTGTTACTGTTTTTTGCTTCGTTTTTGAATATATTTTTGCAAAAAATTGTTTTTCACTTAGGTGACATTTCGATTGAAAACTTTGTAAAACTGTTTTATAAATGTATATGTACGAAAACTGAATAGAATTCACACAAATGCACCCTAGTACATTGGGACAAATTTACCCCTTTCTTAAAACACACCTCTTTAAATGGTAGCACTCCGCGGTTTTTTCATATTTGGGGGTCCATTGACCATATTAAACAATAAAACTCCTTTAACGTTGTAGTTCCTTTTACCCCTATTTTTTTAATATAATAACCTATATCAGCTAGATTAATTTAAAACATATATGTAAGACAGAAATTAAATCTCATTCTGCACGTAGCTCTTATCATATCCTTTGTCAACTCCGTTTCAGAAAATCAAGGTTTATCCGTAATGTGGTTTCTGATTGCTCTGTAATAGTTTCCTGTATTTATATTCTCATAAATATACCTTTCTTTCCATTCTTTCTTAAGCGCTTTGAATATGTCTGATTCTATACTCTAGACGTACAAAGATAATGGTTAATAATCCTTGTATCACTGACACTTGAGCAACTGAAGCGTAGAAATTTATAGCAAACCTTAAAAAAGATCAAAAAGAAATAGGGAGATTAAACCCCATAAGTATGTCAGAATGGGAAGAATATTACAAATCCTCATTGACAACATGACCACATTGCGAAATAAATTACAGAGATTTCAGAACAGATTCAATAGATGAAGACGAAGTACAACTAATCAGAGTGGACGAGATAAGACGAACTTAAAGCAAATCAAAAATCGGGAATGCCACAGGACCTGAAAACATCCCCATGTAATTGATAAAGCTCGGACCATCAACACTAATAAAATTATTGGCGGAGATATTTAGTAAATGTCTAATTGAACAAGAAGATATTGCAAAAGTTTGGAGCTTGGCGTGTATAAGCCAATATGAAGAAATAAAAGATCAGAGTGAATTCCTTATTGGCAGATCTTGTGTAGACAATATATTTGTAAATAGGTAAAGAAATAATAAATAAGACTTACTCACAATCAATTTAATTTAACTATCAGACGACCGGTTTCGCTTTCTACAATATGCAAAGCATCCTCAGGTCTCGATACAAAGTTAAACAAATGCTGAAATGATAAAAACCCATATTAGGGTGTTGTCTAATAAAGATAAACAAAGTAGATGTTGTAAATTACAATAATTATGTCAATATTACATGTCTGTGGTTTGAATAAAAAGGTATAAAAGTTTTAAAAGTTTAAACAGACAAGGTAAGGCCCACAAATTGTTATAACTGTTTGGAAACTCAACACTCAACTCAACTCATTGAGTTCTCCAACTCAACTCATTGAGTTCTCCATTCAACAATACATAGTAGTTTCAACCATGTTCTACCATCCATCAATTAATAGAGTACCGGCATGTAAGTAATGTTTATTTTATTTATTTGCTCATTTATTAATTTATTACAATCTAATAGACTATTTTATAACAATTTGTGGGCCTTACCTTGTCTGTTTAAACTTTTAAAACTTTTATACCTTTTTATTCAACTTACTCTTTTAAATAAAACCACAGACATGTAATATTGGCATAATTATTGTAATTTACAACATCTACTTTGTTTATCTTTATTAGACAACACCCTAATATGGGTTTTTATCATTTCAGCATTTGTTTAACTTTGTATCGAGACCTGAGGATGCTTTGCATATTGTAGAAAGCGAAACCGGTCGTCTGATAGTTAAATTAAATTGATTGTGAGTAAGTCTTATTTATTATTTCTTTACCTATTTGAAATGGACTCACACAAGCAACACATTCATGATTTTAATATATTTGTACTTCAACAAATTATAGAAAAAATAACAGTCAGAAATTTACCGAACTCATTTAGTATTTGTTGACTTAGAGAAGGCCTATGATACAGTACCCTTAAGATTGTTTGAAATACTGACGAAGGCAGGCCTAATTAATACATATATCAAAAATGTTTTCGTCGCTGAGGATCAAGTGATTATGGCAAGCAGGAAGATAAGAATTATATGATTCTAAAGTTACCAGAATAATACGAAAATTGGGAACTCACCATCAACATTAACAAAGCGGAATATCTAAGAATAAAGAACGAAGAAAGAGACCTACAACTCTCAATTGGAGATAATGCAAAGTTTGAGAGATAAACATTAATTTTTTTAAAGATAAAGGCAAATTGCTATGGTCCAAATATTGATCCTTAGTCGACTATAGCTCTTATAATATTTTTAAATAATAACAAAGCAATATTTGGATCTGCTCTCCATCGTAATTGGTATACGAATCGAATAAGGTTTAAATTAAATAATACGAGCGGTTCGAATTTATATAAATATATTTGTAACAATAAAACACTGAAAACTTTGTTTTCAAACTTCCACAAGATTTATTTTAACTATTATCACTACAGCTGTTTCGGCTGATAGCCTTTCTCAAGTGATCTATTTTTGGCATGCGTTTACAATTTATAGTCTCTAATGAAATAGGTTGAGGAGGGGAGAACTGTTTGTCTCAAGTTGGTCATTCAGAATTATATCTGTGTTTTTTAATTTATTGATTTCCATAGATTCTAACAAAGATAGCTTAAGGCCTTTATTTTGAACGTGAAGAATTTTAAATTTGTCATTAAAAGAATGATTATGATCTAGAAGGTGAAGTGCGTATGTCGAATCTGTTTTTCTATTCTTGAAAGCCCTTTTATGTTCTGCTATTCGTTTCTCAAAGTTTCTACCAGTTTGACCGATGTAAGTTTTTGGGCAGTCGCCACATTGAATTTTATACACACCACTATTTAAGTGTTTTTTATTTTGGCTCTTGTTATTTTTAATATATTTACCTAGGTTGTTATTTGTTCGGAAAGCTGGTGTTATTCCTTTCTTTTTTAGATGTTTGGCAATTTTTGTTGTTATTTTGCCTGTCTATGTAATCGAGCAGAAGGTACTGGGTTTTTTCTCTGGTGGTGGAAATACTATTTTCAGGGCTTTCTTGTGTAGTTTTTGATTTAACATTTTATTAATTGTTTGTTCGTTGTATCCGTTGTTTACTGCTATTTGCTTAATTATATTTAATTCTGTCTCAAAGTTGTCTTTTGACATCGGAATTTCTGTTAATCTATGTAACATACTATGATAAGCTGCCAGTTTATGTTGTGTTGGATGGGATGATGAATTGTGTATAGTCGTGTCGGTAGTATAAAGTTACTATGTTCTAGAAAGTTCCCACCTCTAATTCGCGTACGTGACTGATTGTTCTCTTGCCTTCGAGAGATCTGGTGATGATTCTGGAAGTCGTTTCGAGATGCAACCGTTATATGAGCCATGCCGAAAGCATGTTCGTAACACTGCTCCCCTCTTAGATCTGAGCGTCCCGATGAGCAACTCTATATGTAGCACTCTTTCTCTCTGCGTAATTTGACATAAACTCATTAAAGCTTGGTCGCCGATCATCTTCGATCTCATGTTGAAGGGTTCGGACTTCTTCGGTTTCATTTGAGCCAGCATAAGGTGCAAGACGATTTATGTGAACTACTTTTGGTTTACCTTTCGGCAACTTCTTAATTCGGTATATTACGTCATTTATTCTCTTTTTAATTTCATACGGACCTTCCCATTATCTTTGCAGTTTAAGAGACAAGCCACGACGACGTTGTGGATTATAAAGCCAAACAAGATCACCTACTTCATAGCTTTCATTCTTGCATCGAGAATCGTATTGATCTTTCATTCTGTCACTGGCTAACTGGATGTGTTGTCGGGCAAGTTCATGAATGTTGTTCATTCTCAACTTTAGGCGGTCGACATAATCTTCGCTTGCAACATGTTCTTCGGAAGGTCTGCAGCCAAACTCTAGGTCGCAGGGCAAACGAACTTCACGACCTAACATCAGGCAGGTTGGAGTCTGGCCTGTAGTTTCACTTACGCCCGAGCGGTAGGCCATTAGGAATAAATGAATGTGCTGGTTCCAATCTCTTTGATCTTCTGATACAACTTTGGACAGATGTTTACCCATCGTTCGGTTCATCCTTTCGACCATTCCATCTGATTGAAGATGCAGGGGTGTCGTTCTTTTCTTATTGACACCAATCAATTTACAAACGTTTTGGAAAAGGTTTGACTTGATTTGGTATCGCATAGGCCTCAGTCCATTTCGTAAAATAATTCATAGCTACCAGGATATATTTATTTCCATCATTCGTCTCTGGAAGTGTACCTGCAATGTCGATTGCTACTCTTTCCATAGGACTACCAACATTGTACTGTTTCATGGGTGCCCTCTTTTTACCAACTGGACCATTACTGGTTGCACACAGTTCACATTTCCGGCACCATCTTCTTACATCATCTTTACAGTTCACCCAATAGAACCGTTCTCGAACCTTTTGCAGAGTCTTCGTTATACCAAAGTGTCCACCTGATGCATTGTCATGCAACTGACGCAATACTTCTGACACTTTACTTTTAGGTACAATCAACTGAAGCTTAGTTTCTGTACCATCATTGTTCTCAAAGGTTCTTTACAGAAGATCATCTTTCAGCACTAGGCAATTCCATTGGCTCCAGTAACACTTGACTTCGGGACTACATGCACTAATGTCTTGCCAAGAAGGCCTTTCACTTCGACGCATCCAATCCAATACTCTTTTTATACATGGATCATCTGCTTGAGCGCCTTGTAGCTGTTGAGGCTGCCATTGATCATTAATGACGGTGGTTCGTCTCACGGGGCAAAGTCGTTCTTTTAATTCAAGACAATGATTACGATTTGCACTGTAGGGCCGTCTTAATTGAACATCAGCATTTGAGTGACTTTTTCCAGCCCAGTGCTCGATCTGTTCTAGCTTTCTGACTGTTGTATTATTTTCTTGCACTTTGGGGCGAATGTGACTTTCGTTGTTACCATTCCAACATCTGGGTTCACGTCTCTTCGGCATCATGTTACGAACTATTTTCCGTGCGATTTCCTCCAGACGTTTATTGTTTCGTTCGTCACTCTCTTCAGAGGTTCGTACTTGATAGCTCCGTGAAACTCGACTAGCTATCTCGTGTTCCAAGGCAATGGCGAGCGCTTCATCTAAACCTTTCGGTCTTGCTAGTCGTAAAGCTTTCTGTAGTTCACTGTCTCTCAACCCATTGACGAAAGCATCTACAGCAATTTCTTCCAAAATGTTGTGTGGTGCCTCTGGATAGGCCAACAGCGCTATGCAACAGCAGCAATATCTGCTTCAAATTTTTGCAAACTCACTTTCTTGCTCACTTGCTCGTTGGATTCTACTTCTTATTTGTACTTTGTACATTTGTTGTAGATGGGCATCTCCGTAACGTTTGTCTAGTCGAGTAAACAAGGTCTGGCAACATTTTTCTTGACCCTTAAAAATCGATCTTAGGATATCCG
Source organism: Diabrotica balteata (assembly GCA_918026665.1). Classification (NCBI taxonomy): domain Eukaryota; kingdom Metazoa; phylum Arthropoda; class Insecta; order Coleoptera; family Chrysomelidae; genus Diabrotica; species Diabrotica balteata. The sequence continues at coordinate 82,776,900 of OU898279.1, forward strand.
CAGCATCACCTCGTAAAGCAGCAGTTAACGAAACAGCTTTTTCTTGTTCTGTCCAATGATTGGCTGTCGCAATAGCTTTAAATTGTTTAAGGTATATGGACCAAGAGGACTTTCCATCAAATGGTGGTAATTTCAATCTCATGATGTGTCGTTTCGTCTCTCGGTGATTCTTCTTTCACTACCGGATCTAAGGCTACTATATTAACTGGTGGTAGCACTTTCGTATTAGTTATCGTGGTCTCTAATTGTTTGGCCTTCTCTTCTACGTTGTTTACATTTTTCTGTATCGGATCGAATGTTTTAGAGACTTCTTCAAATTTCTCATCGTTCTGAGTACATACTTCATCGACTCTTCTAGAAACCTTTTCGAGTTTCTCGTCGTTTTGTGTAGCTACTTCTTTAATAATTTGAGACGTTTCATCGAATCTTTTGGAAACGTTCTCGAATTTATCATCATTTTTTTAGACGATTGTTCAATCATGTTCGACGTTTCATCGAATCTTTTGGAAACAGTCTCGAAATTATCATAATTTTTTTTAGAAGTTTCTTCTATCTTCATTAAAACTGCTTCTTCTGCTGATTGAAAATGGAATGTCTCTGGGTCATCTATATTCTTGTTAAGAACATTCTTCAGTCGTTCTTGGAGGATCTTCTTGGACCCGCTGCTTCATCGCGTCCTTCTAGTTACTCACGCAACTGTTTTACTGAAAGTTGTACTAGCAGCATCTTTGGTCAGGCACACGTACTTTTTAAAATGTTCTTTCATACAACGATCACTACCGAACTACGTGGATGTTCCCGACGAACAATACTTTTCAAAATTTCAAAAGTCTTTTCTTTTTTTTTAAAGTCACTGCTCAATTTATTTTTAAATAAATTAATTGTCCTCACATTGTGACAGCAACTATACCGTTTTTAAATAAAACGAGCGGTTCGAATGTATATAAATATATTTATTTATAACTTTACAGTTCGGTATTCTATTATCAACTAAACTAATTCCTAACATCGTTACATGTTCTAAAACATTCCCACCTCTAATTCGATACGTGACTGGTTTTTCTGGAAACTTCGAGTCGCTTTCAAGATGCAACCGCTACACGCTGAATTTATGTTTGTAACAGTACGTTAAGTTTTAAATTAGATATATACACTATAAATAGTAGTAAGACTTTTTAATTCAATATATATCACCGGAGTGATTCCCACAGATTGGCTCAAATCCATCTTTGTCACAATACCTAAAAAACAAAATGCGAGAAAATGCTCAGAATATCGATTAATTAGCCACACTCTTAAAATTCTCCTAAGAATACTTCACAACATAATTAGACGTAAATGCGAAGAAGATCTCGAAAATACCCAATTTGGTTTTAGCAATGATATGGGAACCCTTTCGTAAAATTCAAGAAGGTACTGACTTGTTCTGAGTTCGATCTTCAACTGAGACTAAGGTTTACTAAGTGCTACGTATGGTCAGTGCTGCTATATGGCGTAGAGGGCTGGACACTCAAAACGAGGGATATAAACAGATTGGAAGCTTTCGAAATGTGGCTTTATCGCCGTATCCTAAAAATACCATGGACAGCGAAAATCACAAATATAGATGTCCTTAAAAGAATAAACCAAGAACGCCAACTTTTCGAAACCATCAAGAAAAGGAAAACGGCGTATCTAGGTCACATCATGCGAAATGAAAAATACCAGTTCCTCCAACTTATAATCGAGGGTAAAATTGAAGGCAAGAGAGGAATGGGACGCAAGAAAATGTCTTGGCTCCGAAACATAAGGCAATGGACAGGGATTAACGACATACAATCTCTGATACATATTGCAAGAAATAGAGAGTTAATGGAAAATGTGATCGCTAACATCCATTAGTGGATTTGCATCTGAAGAAGAAGAGGGGAACCAGGGAGGCACTTTTTGCGCTTAATATCCTATTACAAAAATGCCGTGACCAAAGAAAATATGTATTTGCATGTTTCGAGAATTTCGTAAAGGCATTCGATAAAGTACAGCATGTAAATTGATGCAAATATTGAAAAATATCGAAATAGATGACAAGGATATTCGTATCATTAAAAATTTGTACTGGAATCAAACTGCTATCGTAAAAATTGGAGATAACTACACCGATGAAATCTCCATACAACGAGGAGTCAGACACGGTTGCATTTTGTCACCAACATTGTTCAATGTTTACTCGGACCAGTTATTTAAAAAGGCAATTGAGAGACAACTATATGGAATAAAAATCAACGGGTAACTACTTATTGTGATCAGATATACAGACGATACAGTAATTCTTTCAGATAATATTGAAGGTCTCCAAATTGTGCTTGATCATATTCATGAGGTAGAAGAGGAAATGGGCATTAAAATAAACTTAAACAAAACCAAATTTTTAGTGTTTTGTCGTGACTCACATCCCGATGCAAAGCTTCAATTAAACCGAGTCCAAGTTGAGAAAGTTCGCAAAATGACATATTTGGGAACTGTGATAACGGACCAACTAGATCCAGACATAGAAATAAAACGTAAAATAGCAATGACGATAATCAATAATCATCTCAGTTTAGAACTAAGATAAAGAAAGGTTAAGTGCTATGTTTAGTCCGTACTTTTGTATAGTGCAGAAGTGTGGACGCTAAAAGTATCGATCATGAACAAAATTGAAGCATTGGAAGTGTGGGAATTGGAATGCTGAGGATACCTTGGACAGCATGGAAAACTAATGAAGAAGTACTAAGGAGCGTCAACAAAGATAGAGAACTGCTAAAGACTGTTAAACATCATAAAATGTCTTATCTGGGACACATAGTAAGGGGAAGTCGATATAAAATATTACAACTGATCCTTAAAGGTAAAATAGAGGACCGTAGAGCTGTAGGAAGAAAACAAGTTTCTTGGTTAAAAAACATTCGTGAAGGGATTCAGATACCAAATGCAGGACAATTATTCCATATTGCAGAAGATCGAGAAACCTTCGATGTCGACTTTCCAAGAACCTCCGTTGTCCCGTCACCAATAATTTGTCATTATACAGTAGTTGTTTAAAGCAATAACAGTGTAGATTTTTAATTTATTTTTGTAAACAACTTGTCTGTTTATACTCCTGCAGAAAAGGTTCAAATAATAAAATTGTTTTATGATGGTAATTCTGAACAACAGTGTGTAGGTTTATTTTCAGGTTTTTTTTAGGGGAGGCCAATTCCTTGCGTACAGTTAGTTCATAATACTGTTAAAAATTGTGAGAGTTGTTATTGTCTCAAAAATTGCAGAAAATGTTACGCTCACGAAGTGTCATCTGAAAAAGTCGAGGAAAGAGAATACCGGGATACACAAGTTTGTGCAACAATCGAGGAAGTAGAAGCGTTGTTAGAGAGTTAGATGTTAACAATGCTACTGTAACAAAATGATGGAAAAAGTACGGTTAAAATAGGAGAGTATACCGCGATTTGTTACGGAATCATATTCTTTCCGCTATTCTCAATCTTCCTGATATAAATCTAGACTAGAGAATATTTGGTTCCAACAAGACGGCTATTCAGTTCACAACGCTCGAATAATTAGAGAGTACTTAAAAATATTTTCCAAATCGAGTTATCAGTGGAACAGGCGACATTAAGTGGTCTGTGCTAACTCCAGATCTTGGACCCATAGACTTCGTTTTTTGGGGACATTTAAAAAAATATCATCCACGATCGTCCTGAGGCTAGAGCCCAAAATTTGGATGAATTAATAAACAGAATAAGAGAAGCCTCCAATTCTGTTACAGCAGAAACTCTTACATCGGTCCGCAGATTTTATGACACATTGGGATACTGTTTAACCGTAGAAGGTCAAATATTTAAATCATTTCTGTAGGGCATAAAGAATTATTTCTTATTTTATTGGGAATTATTTTTTATTTTCAATAAGGGTATATTTTTTGTTTTATCTTTTTAAAAAAATGCCGCTTTATTTTTAATTCAACCACAAAAAATTGTTCATGTTATTAAAAACCGATACAAATGCACCGCCTTATAAAGGTCAGTGTATTTTTATCGAGTTTATGTTATAAGAAATGAACAGGGTTTACGTAAGGAAAACAAAAACCGGCGGACGGAGATGCATATCCCATGCATTGTTAATTGTTACCAAATGGTTTTCTCTTTTCTGTCTAGGAGTCTAGGTGACTAGGTATCAGAGGGAACAGAGAAAATTTACTTCATACGAGGCAATGTTGCCGATTATATTAGCGCTTTATGTAGTTTGCAATATCTAATATAAAAGTTAGCGTACTGTATGTTAGTCATTACGATGTAATAATAATTGTGAAATATTGTTTTTCGATAATTCCAACGTTTTTTCATCTAAATGGTGATTAATTTGATTTAACGTCGTTAAATTATTATTATTACTATTTTAATAAATCCGTAAAATAGTTTCGAAACCAATTCAGATTTCTGCTTTAATCTGAACCTTCTAAAAATTGCAAGGCAAACAGACGTTGATAAAGATGTTAATAGAGACATGGGGAATCTAAAATTTGCGTTCCACGACATGTCTCCTCAACTAAGCAGAAATCCTTAGCGAATTGGTTTCTTGTACTCACGCTTTGTACGTGAAATCAAATCTTGACTGCCTTTTTCATTTTATTCGGATCTACTCTGTATGAGTACAAGAAACCAATTCGCTAAGGATTTCTGCTTAGTTGAGGACACATATCGTGGAATGCAAATTTTAGATTTCTCATGTCTCTATTAACATCTTTGTCAACGTCTGTTTGACTTGCAATTTTTAGAAGGTTCAGATTAAAGCAGAAGTCTGAATTGGTTTCGAAACTATTTTACGGATTTATTATCAGATGTCGCTATTGCGTACATATCTAAGCCATTTTAGTGTTACTTCTTAAAGATAAAAAAGATTTATTTTTCACGTTAAAAACACCTATGAATAGCTGTTCTGATGAGCCTTATTAGGGCGAAATACGTATAAACAGATACATAGACGCTTTGTACGTGAAATCAAATCTTGACTGTCTTTTTCATTTTATTCGGATCTACTCCGTATGAGTATAAGAAACCAATTCGCTAAGGATTTCTGCTTAGTTGAGGAGACATGTCGTGGAATGCAAATTTTAGATTCCCCATGTCTATAGTAACATCTTTATCAAAACACAGAAAAGATTTATTTTTCACGTTGAGAACGCCTATGAATAGCTGTTCTGTAATATATTAGGGCGAAATACGTATAAACAGATCCATAGACGCTTTGTACGTGAAATCAAATCTTTACTGTCTTTTGCATACTATTTTATTATTTCTCCTATATTACTTTGATTGTCGTTTTGTATCTGTGTTTTATGGTAAATAGGATCATTAAAATTATAAGTCTGACTTTGAACCTTTGATGTTTGCAAAATTTTTCTGCGATTATTAGCTTCAAATATGTTATATCTTCAGTATTCATAATCTTTTCCTATCTTCGTCTTTCCGTACAATTTGCTCCCTTGTCAGTAGCATGTTTTTCTTTGCACAATGTACAAAGTAAATTGTTTGGATTTGAACAATTTGATTTATTATTTTCTCTATCACATCTTTTCCCTTACATTCAGCACTTATATGCCCAAATCTGAAGCTCTTTAAACAATGTATAATTCTGGGTGTGTAATTTTCAACCTTGTATATCATTTTTTCTATTACTACGTTTGTAGGTATAACTAACCTTTAAAAGTTACTAACGACAAAAAAAGTGGCCATCCTATAAATTTCCGAAAATAAAAATTGTTTCATGCTGCATCTCAATTTAAATATTTATTACGATCATGTATGCTTGCTTTTGACAGTTTTGACGTTTATGTTGTTGTTGTTTTCTGTTTATCTTGAAAGTTGAAAACATTTAACTAAACAGTTATTTATCTTTTCAAACGTGGCTCTCGATTAAGTGAATAATTAAGATATGGTGTTATCTACAGTAGATGTTGCTTGAGTTATTAGAGTTATTAGACTTATTAGAGATAAAGAAGTCAAGTTTGTATATCCAAAACTTTAGGTATTCCGAGAACTACAGTACAGAGAGCTTTTCATCGGTTTATAAAGACTGGTACATACTCACGTCGACCTGGTTCCGGTCGAAGAAGAGTTACCTCGCAAAGAGTTCATCGTTTTCAAATCACCATTCTTGTGCAATTGCTGCAAGAAACTGTCTGCAGGAGGTTCGAAATGTGAATGTAAGTGAGAGAATGGTTAAAAGACCCGTTAATAAAAGAGGACTAATTGCAAGAAGGCTGGCTAGAGTTCCCGAATTACAACCCAGACACTGTAGGAATCGATTAATTTTTGCTCGAAATCAACACTAAGATATACAGGATTGGAACCGAATTCTCTGTACATATGAATCGCGGATCTTTTTGAAGTCTGGCGGTGACCGAGAGAGGAATTAGAGACAGAGAAATAAAAGATATGCCCAATATTTTATGTCTCCAAGGAGAAAGTTTGGCAGTGGTGCTGTCATGTTTTGGGCTGGAATCTCATTTGAAACTTGAACTGAACTTAATTAATTTATAAGCACTAGCAAAATCATTGAGTTCTACTACAGTAATTAGTATGGTATTATTTTCAATTTCAATTCGACTCCATTCGATTCGGTTCGATTTCATTCGATTTGACTTCTTTCGATTTCATTCGATTCGATTTCAATCGATTCAATTCAATTAAAGTCGATTCCATTGGATTCGATTCGCTTCGTTTTCATTCAATTCGCTTCGTTTTCGTTCGATTAGATTCCATTCGATTGCAGGCGATTCTATTGCATTCGATTCGATTCCATTCGTTTTGATTCCATTCGATTTGATTCAATTCGATTTCGTTCGATTCGATTAGATTCCATTCGATTTCACTCGACTCGATTTCATTCCATTCGACTCCGGTCGATTTTATCGATTCCAGTCGATTTCATTAGATTTGATTAGTTTTCATTCAATTCTATTCGATCCGATTAGATTCAATTCGATTCGATTTAATTCGACTCGATTGCATTCGATTCGGTTCCATTCAATTCGGTTCTATTCGATTCAATTTTACTCCATTCAATTCCATTGGATTTGATTCGGTTCAGTATGATTTCATTCGATTCGATTTCAGTCAATTCTGTTCGATCTGATTCCATTCGATTCAATTTGATTCTAATTCATTCGATTTGAGTGATTTCATTCGATTCGATTTCTTTCGATTCCATTTTATTTGATTTCTATCGATTCCACTCGATTCGATTAAATCGATTCCATTGGATTGGATTCGCTTCGTTTCCATTCTATTTGATTAGATTCCATTCGATTGCATTCGATTCCACTCGTTTCTATTTCGTTCGATTCGATTAGATTCCATTCGATTTCACTAGACTCGATTCCATTCTATTCGATCCACTCAACTCGATTTCATTCTATTCGATTCCATTCGTTTTCATTCGATTCTGTTCGATCCGATTGTATTCAATTGGTTTCTATTCCATTCGATTTGATCCGCTTCGATTCAATTCGACTTGATTTGATTCAATTTCATTGCGTTCGATTCTATCCGATTCGATTTAATTCGATTCCATTCGGTTCCATTCAATTCGGTTTCATTCGACTCGATTTCAGTAGAATAGATTTTATTCATCACAAAATTTACACAATTCTTACAAAAAAATATGTATAAATCTTATCGGACTATTTAAGATTTTAGTACAAAAGAGTACAATCTATAGTAAAAGTGCACATGATTAAAATAAAACAGTGATTACAATAAAATAAATAAGAAATAAAAGTTACAAATACGAATTTAGAACTATTGTTGCAAAATTGTTAAAAAATTTAAAAATCCATCAACACTGTAGATTGTGTTGTCAATTAAAAATGAATACAGTTTGGCGAAAACCTTTATGTGAAGAATTGCTGAGAGTTAATATATTGACTATTTTATTGTAACATTTTATTCCAGTAGATACACCAAATCTAGAGAAAGGTTATCGAAATTTTGATTTACCTCTAGTATCATGTGAGTGAATGTCCTCATTTCTGTCAAACTTGAATTTGTTTTCCTTAATTAAAAGGCTAGGTAGTGTTAAAATATTAGACTTCTTAAATAGTGGCTTGCAACTATCTGAAAATGGAACGCCATACATATTAAAACTTTCTTTTGAGCTATAAATGCCCGTTCAAAATGAAATGAGCAACCCCAAAATATTAAGCCATACTGAAGTACACACTGGGCTAAACTAAAGTAAATCATTCGCAATATATCCAATGAGACAGTTTCTCTTAAATTACTCATTATATAGCTACATGTACCTAACTTTGCTGGTACATGATTTACGTGAGTTTCCCATGTAAGTTTATGATCTAGGGTTACAACCAAAAATTTCGTTGTAGTATAACTATCTACTGATTCGCCATCCACATGTAAATAAAAGTCAGAATTGTTGGTTAAGTTTTTTGGTAAGAAACGCATAAAATGTGTTTTTGTTACGTTGAGCTTGAGTCCATTGTTTTTGCAATATGTGCTAAATTCAGCAGACGCAACATTGGTATTTTCCATCAGTTGTATGGGTTCACTTTGAGGCATGAGAATATTGGTATCATCAGCATACTGCACAATTTTATCTGGCATTGAACAAAACGTGTTTAGGTCACTTACAAATATAATGAAAAATAAAGGCCCTAGTATTGTAACGATATATTTTGCTTACCTCAGGGTAAGAACATGGGGATCGAAAATTGGGGACACAATCTAAGGTGTTGAGATGGAGCAAACAAAATAATCGATGCTGGTGCGTACGGCACTAAGGGGGTTGTTGGAGAGCTGGGTCGTGGATAAGTTGAATCAAATGGGTCAGATTGGGGTAACTACAAATATGAAAACAAAGGGATACTTACATAAATCTCCTGGATCAAAAACGAACAAGATATGGCAGACAAGAATTACCTCTAGCTATTTTTTTATTTGTACGCCGCTTCGAGAAAACTTCCTGCTGAAGAAAGAAAAATTCTTCTTTCCTAAAATCAAGAATACAAACAAGCGTTAGGAGACTTTTCTAAATTAAAATAAAAAAAATGGATCAGAGAAGTAAATCAAACGTTTATCTTTGTCTCAAACAAACAGTTATCAAAAATACAGATTGCACAAAAAACATACTATATAACATCTTTTTTTCAACTGGAATATTGGGGGACTCGAATGTAAACAAGACATCAACATCTATATTTTGCCTATTTTAAACAACCTTAAAATATCCCCAGCTTTATTATGCATTAGAAAACTGAAAACAAAACTTGCTATTAAGAATCTTAACTTAAAATGCCATAATATATTGATCGTTTTAAAATTCCTTTATAAGAGACAAACGCAGATAAACAACTCAAGGGCGTACTACAAAATTTAAAACAGAATTTATATTATTATACAGATATTAAATATAAAACGCTACAGTTTTGAGCCTTGAGGTACACCCATCGTACATTGAAGTGGCCTCGACGTAACATTTTCCACTGTGACTACTTGAGTTCTATTACTTAGATAAGATAGGACCCAATTTTATGGTATTCCACGTACTCCAATACCCTGCAATTTTTGTAATAAGAGTTCACAATCATCCGTATCAAATGCACAACTAAGGTCATAAAAAATACCCAACAGATTTATCATTTAATACTTTATAAATAAATTGAAGATAGTCAGAAATTGCAGTATTTGTAGATTTCTTTTTTTAAACCCGTTGACTTGACACACAAATCAGCCTATAGTTTGCAATATCCGTTGCAGATCCTTTATTTATAAAAATATTGATTCCTTTCGATCCCTTTATATCTGGAAATATTTCGCATGTAAATGATTCATTTATAAGATAAGATAGTGGTAAAGCTATATAAGTGGCAACATGTTTCAAAGCTTTTCCATCAATTTCGTCTACCGCTGCAGCTGTTTTAGAAGCAGTTTTTAACACAATACATAGATATAACTTATTTTTCAGTAGTTTGTGATAAAAAGAAACTTGAATTAAATTGATTCGGTTTGGTTCGATTTTATTCGATTCTGTTCGATTCAATTCGATTTGATTCCAGTCAATTCGATTGGATTTGATTCGCTTAGTTTCCACTCGATTCTATTATGTTCCGTTTGATTCGATTCTATTCCGTTCGAGTTGATTCATTTTATTTTATTCTATTTTAATTTATTTTATTTTATTAAGAAATACGCATAAGACTGCGTTTACTACTCCACGTAGTGTGAGGTGGCACGATCTCACGTTTCATTGCTTTATCGTGTTTCTTTTGTTTTTACTTTTTGACCTCTGCGCGATCTATTTCACCGATCAATGCATTCCTTCCGTAGCTCGCGATAAGAAAGCTATGCTTCCAATGAAAAAGTCCATCAAATTTGATTAAAATCAATTTAATAAATTTTGCCTAATAATTTTGCAATCTATTTTTTTTTTTTTAATTGAAAGTCTTTAAAATCTAATCCAATAAAAACTAGACCTTATAAATGAAGTTTTCCACATTTTTTTACATATAAAAAAGCACGCCACCTATCAATATAGTTTATAGAATTGAAATCGGACTATTTGGAATGCCTCAGGAATGTTTTCAAATTATAAACAATTTTTTGGCTTCTAAACAAATAGAATATATCGGTAACTATTAGTTTAAAGTAAATTCAGAAAACAGCGTTAAAGAAGACTCGGCAAGGCGCTTCTTTTAAAAGAAAAAAAGTTGAATTACCGGCTGTGGTTCCTGAGGTATAGCCGGTCGACGTTGACTAATAGGATGGTGATTTTTGAAACATTACCTTTTTTCGGAGTTATTTATAGCTATTTCTCGTTAAAAATTTTCATATCTTCAAGATATTCATAATTAAATTGAATAATTTAATAACTAATTAACTAAATATCGCATTCTAACTGCTCTGAGGGTTTCCCAGGATGAGTGACCCGCTGAATTCTGAATTTGATCGCACCATCTGGTTGGTGATAAATTAATTAATTTTTAATGTTAATAAAAACTATTTAATTACACAAATAATTTTTTAATTAACCAATTCATGCCAATCTGTATAATTCTCTATAATTGTGAGTGGCTATCTTTATATGCTAGTAAAGATGTGACTACTCCAGCTTGGTACAGGGTTCGGATATTCCAGGTTTCTAATCGCAATTATATTTTTCGTTTGCATAGTCGTCGTCGTAAGTTCCGTCCAGCTAATAGTTCCTGAGGTTTCATAACATATGACTTTTTACAGGAAGAGGTTGTTGGCCTTTAGCTCAAACTCTTAACCTGGAGGCACAGGGACTCTTCTGTTAGGGTTGTCATACTTTAGTCTGTTTTGGTTCGCCGGTGGTATTTTATTTCCTACTTACCCACCTGTACTAGGAGCGGTTAAGGTGTTTCCTGATTTACGACCTGGAGATGCATCCGATGGGAGACAAACAACTTCACACGGACTACATATAATAGTTTCAATAAAGACCTTGTTTTCATAACGTCAGGTTTAGTTGTTTTTTATTCATACTTTCTGGTCTTTATAGGATGCAGTATATTTTTGAAAATAAAACTATAGAGCTAAATAAATCGCTAGAATCATAGTAAGGAATTGACCAATGTTAAGTTGGCACGTGTAACTTTAGGTTGTCATTACAGCTCTTAAAATATTTTATATGTCAAATTGACATACAGTAACGTATATAATTTGCAATATTTTAGAGATTGTGGACACCTTCACAATATATCAAGACCATCACAAGCACCGTCACTCAAGAATATCTATGCAGCTTTTTTTATGAATGTAATGTGTCCTTGTTTAAACTTAAAAATATACTTTTATTTGCATTGATATATTAGGATTTGAATTTCGAGTTTCATGAAACTAAAAATAAAAACCATTTTGATGCAATGTTTGTTTTTGATTGTAGTAGAAGTATGGAATCCGAGGAAGACGAGGAAATTGATGACTCTGGTGATTTTGAAGACTGGTCTGGTGTAGTTAGAAAATTAGAATCGCAATTAAATGATTTACAAACGTGTGGTGATGTATTAGTTAAGCATTGGAAGCATTTAGCAAAATCTTTGGGTGAAATGGAAACGAATTCTGACCATGAATTGTTACAAGGAAAGAATAAAGAAGTTTGTGAAAGAGCTACTTTGTTCAGAATTGCTTCCAATGCGATGGTCAACGTAAGTATTTTTGCTCAATTTTACTATTAAATGCATGATGTAGTCTTGTTTTAACTCAAAAATTGAAATTACTGCATTTCATTTTACTTATTAAATGTATTTCACATATTTAATTTCACTGTTCCATGTTATTTGTTTCTTTAAAAGGGCTATTTTAAAAAGTATCTTCTGGAGCAATAAAACTTACGTGATCATAGATGTTGAGGATCATATGGAAAATAGATCAGTAACAATGTGGCCACAATGATATATTTTACGGGATCAAGAATAATACTTAAAAATAATATTACAAATTTAAGTCCAACAATATAAGAAACTAACCACCCTTAAAAAATCCTTAAAGGGTAATCGTCAACTCCTGGAAAATTATTGCCTTCGAAATTTACTCAGTTGTTTTAAGTATGGTGATTTGAAAGGAAATCAATTGAGACTGCTCTTTGCCATTTATAGAGAAGATTTTTGATGTTTTTGAAAATAGAGATCTTACACTAGGTTTTTTTTAAATTTGTAAAACATGAGAAAACAAATTAATGTGTTTCAGAACTCAGACGAATAATCGCACTGTAATATATAACATAATTTTTGGACATATATAATAAAATATATAAATATAATAATATAAAATCCAATATAAATTAAGGATCACTTGAAGAGTGGTGGGTTTTTCGGTCAAAAGGTATAGAGAAAAAAAGACAAAGAAGGTGGCTACTTAATCTATTTATTGAAGACGTTTCGCTTTCTAATCAGAAAGCATCACCAGTTCATCTAAAAAGAATAATATGAAAAAAAACATCCATAGAAAAGTTATTATAAGTGTGTTACCTCAAAAAGATATGTAGCAGTCAATGATATTAAAATTGTAAAGAAGCTTGCGTCAATGGACATGAAGATTATGTTGTGTAAACAATAAATTGAACTAAATACAGTTAACAATTTGCTCAAAAGCTATTTTCTTGTGGCATTGTAAATTAATTACTATTAAACTGGGAATAAGCCACAATTAAAGATAAAAATACGTTTATTGACGTTTCAATTTCCACTTCGGAAATCGTTCTCAAAATACAAACAGTAAATTAAACAAATTTTGTTTTTTGTTACATAGTGAAAAATTCTTCTAATAATTTAATTTTATCTGACTCATTTATATTGACAATTCAGACATACATTATGCATTTTAAAGTAGACGACTTTAAAATGATATTGCCAATATTGTTGAGTTGCGCTCCTGGGACGACTTTACTTATAAGATAGTTCATTCGATTACATGAAATCAACTTTAACTTGAGAATATCCGTCAGAAAAAAATCATAGCATGTAATTCGTCTTTAAAAAGACAAACACATGACATGATGACAGTAAAATTCTCCTGTTAGTGATTCCATAGTAAATTATGAGGGAAAAACCAGGAAAAAAACATCATAATACTATCCCGACATTGTAAGTATTTGGTCGTGAATTTAGTTTACCTTCAACAAACATCAAAATTCTGATTTTATATGTTACGTTATTTAAAAAACATAATACGTATCCTCTATATTTTACTGACTTACTAATACTGGTATTTTCTTATTAATAACTTCCTCTTTCAATATTGGTAACCAGATCCTACTACATTCTGCCGAGGAATTTGCGACACAATTGGCCTCATTTAGCATAATTAGAGCCGCTTCTTTGATTTTTCTTTTTTTACCATCTGTTTCTTTTAGGACTACATTTGAATTATTCCATTGAACCCTATGTTCATTATCCCATGCGTGTTTACAGATTTGAGATCTATCAAATTCCCTATTTTTAATATAAGATTGATGTTCACTTATTCTAACATTTAATGGCCTTGATGATTCACCTAAATAAAACTGATCGCATTCACAAGGTATTTTATAAATGCAATTCTTTGTCTTTTCTTGTTCATTGTTAGGTTTGGTTTTGGACAAAATAGATCTCGACGTGTTTGTTGTTTTGAATGTTGTTGAAATGTTGAATTTATTTCCTATCCTTTTTAGTTTTTCTGATAGTCCTTTTATGTACGGTATTGTTATTTTCCTCATATTATTCCTTGTGTATGCTGTAGGATCTCGTTCTAAGTTGTTCTGTTCTATTCGATCGATTGTTGAAAATTCCTTATTTATAAACGATAAAGGATAATCATTTTTTAATAAAACAGAAGTTAACAAATGTTTCTCCTCCAAGAACGAATTTTCGTTAGAACAAGTAATTTTGGCTCTATCGTATGATAGATGAATCATCATGATTCATTGGCAACTAGAACAAGACTAAACATATCGGCTATAATGGAGTTATTAACATTATGTACTGATAATACATATTTTCAACTAAATAATGAATTCTATAAACAAAATTTTGGTCTAGCAATGGGCTCTAGTTTATCTCCATTCTTAGCCGATATATTTATGAAAGATTTTGAAACAAATATCATTTCTAAACAAAATTTCAAACCCACAGTATGGTGGAGGTATGTAGATGATGTATTCTCAATATGGCCTCATGGATCAGAGTTGTTGGACACATTCCTAAATGATATAAACGATAAAGAAGAGACAATAACATTTACCATGGAAAAGGAGTATAATAACACGCTACCTTTCCTGGATGTTTTAATCTCTAAGAACGATACTGGATATGAGACTCAGGTGTATAGAAAACCAACACACACCAATAGATATTTAAATTTCAAATCAAATCACAATATTAATGTAAAAAAGGGAATAATTAAATCCTTATACGATAGAGCCAAAATTACTTGTTCTAACGAAAATTCGTTCTTGGAGGAGAAACATTTGTTAACTTCTGTTTTATTAAAAAATGATTATCCTTTATCGTTTATAAATAAGGAATTTTCAACAATCGATCGAATAGAACAGAACAACTTAGAACGAGATCCTACAGCATACACAAGGAATAATATGAGGAAAATAACAATACCGTACATAAAAGGACTATCAGAAAAACTAAAAAGGATAGGAAATAAATTCAACATTTCAACAACATTCAAAACAACAAACACGTCGAGATCTATTTTGTCCAAAACCAAACCTAACAATGAACAAGAAAGGACAAAGAATTGCATTTATAAAATACCTTGTGAATGCGATCAGTTTTATTTAGGTGAATCATCAAGGCCATTAAATGTTAGAATAAGTGAACATCAATCTTATATTAAAAATAGGGAATTTGATAGATCTCAAATCTGTAAACACGCATGGGATAATGAACATAGGGTTCAATGGAATAATTCAAATGTAGTCCTAAAAGAAACGGATGGTAAAAAAAGAAAAATCAAAGAAGCGGCTCTAATTATGCTAAATGAGGCCAATTGTGTCGCAAATTCCTCGGCAGAATGTAGTAGGATCTGGTTACCAATATTGAAAGAGGAAGTTATTAATAAGAAAATACCAGTATTAGTAAGTCAGTAACATATAGAGGATACGTCATTTATGTTTTTTAAATAACGTAACATATAAAATCAGAATTTTGATGTTTGTTGAAGGTAAACTAAATTCACGACCAAATACTTACAATGTCGGGATAGTATTATGAGGTTTTTTTTCCCTCATAATTTAGTATGGAATCACTAACAGGAGAATTTTACTGTCATCATGTCATGTGTTTGTCTTTTTAAAGACGAATTACATGCTATGATTTTTTTCTGACGGATATTCTCAAGTTAAAGTTGATTTCATGTAATCGAATGAACTATCTTATAAGTAAAGTCGTCCCAGGAGCGCAACTCAACAATATTGGCAATATCATTTTAAAGCCGTCTACTTTAAAATGCATAATGTATGTCTGAATTGTCAATATAAATGAGTCAGATAAAATTAAATTATTAGAAGAATTTTTCACTATGTAACAAAAAACAAAATTTGTTTAATTTACTGTTTGTATTTTGAGAACGATTTCCGAAGTGGATATTGAAACCGTATTTTTGTCTTTAATTGTGGCTTATTCCCAGTTTAATAGTAATTAATTTGCTCAAACTTAGCACAGCAAAAGAACATGTGGTAATTGTACATGTATATAAAAAATAATGTAAAAAACATAAGTAAAAAAAACTATTAATATGAAGAAGAACTAAAAAGATCTAACATGCACTTTTAACAGTATATCAATAGTTAAAATTTAATTTTAACTTTAGGTAGCATTATTAAGTGATTAGATTGAAATTTAATAATTTAAAAGTATAATAAAGTTACCACTTTGAGCTTCTAGTCTGCTGCCGGTGAAATGAATGCAACAAGTGTTAACAACGCCAAGAACGTGAAAAGACAGTGGCCTTGAGGTCAAAATATGACAACAGCAAGGCGTTATACCAACTCTAATACAATAGAGCGGTTTACTTAAAAAATATGATAAATTTGGGTGACAACCTGTCTGTAAAAAAACCAAAAAATGAAAGGAAAAGGTGGTTAAGAACACCATTTACCCCCCCCCCCCCAGTGATTGGTTAAGAGAAACAAAGATCAAACAAGCGAGGTCAATCCAACATATCATATATTAATAGTCTACGTTGTGGCTGGTTAGCCAGCCACAGGTGAAGATTTGTTAAACTTCCAACAGTCCAAGGTTCATAACATTTGGAACTGAGATTAATAAGGATTCTATGAATCAATTATAATTATAAAACTGTATTGAACTATTTGATTAGAAACAATTAATACATATATGTAAATGCAACGTTGACAAAGTAATCAATGAAATTTAAGTTGCATAAATTTAAGTTACTTAAAGTAGGAAAATATTATTTTATTTTATTTATATTTGAAATGATTTAATAAGAAAATATGATAAAGTATACACCTTAGGGGACAGTTTTAAAGTAAATAACATATTGAGCCTAATTCTGCAATATTAGAGCATGATAAATTTGGCTCAAGTTACTAATGTCCGTTCTCTTATTAAGAGCGTTAGGGTGTTTAAGTATTGAAAACATTTCTAAAAACTTATTTTTAACGAGGTTGCGTTCAGTATCAAGAATCTTAACTTCATTAAAGTCTACTTTGTGCTTAGTGTTGATAGCATGCTGGGCAAGAGCACAAGTATGCTTAGATAAGTTGATATCAGTGCGGTGTATCGTAAGACTCCCTCTCAGTGATCTCCCAGTCTG
>OU898279.1:83399163-83456663 GCA_918026665.1 Diabrotica balteata
GCTTTATCTTTCTGATCTGTGTTATAACTTCCCCTATTAACTGCCAGAATTTCGTTCCTTTAATATCATTGTTTCAATCTCTGTCGATATCATTAATTTTTGTTCTATTACTCGCATTCTTCCATTAATTTGATTCGCATACTCTTCCTTCTGAGATTTTCGTCTCTCATCAGTTCGCCATTGTATTTATAGGTGTGCTGGTATTTGTATTTGTGTTCTCCTTAATTTTTGCTAGTTTTAAACCTCACATCTGCTATTAGCGGATTATGATCGGATGCAATATCAGCACCTGGATATGCGGCGATTCTTTTGATAGCGTTACGAAATCTTCTGTTTATTAAAACGTAGTCAATTTGGTTTCTAATTATTCGATTTGACGGTCTCCTGGTGATCTCCAAGTATATAACATACGAGGTGGGAGCTGAAACCATGTGTTCATGACGACAAAACCGTTCTCCTGGCAGAATTCACACAGCAGGTCGCCTCTTTCATTTCTAACTCCAAGGCCGTACTCTCCATTTATGTCTTCATATCTTCCTTTACCCACCTTTGGCGTTAAAGTCGCCCAATATTATGTTTATGTCCTCTTTCTTTGTTAGTCTTATTGCTTTTTCCAGATCTTTATAGAACTTAGTTATTTCTTCTTCTGACTTATCTGCTGTTGGTGCATATGCTTGTGTCACATTTATGTTTACTGGTTTACCTGTCATTTTGATCAACATGACTCGTTCGGAAATTGGAACAAAATCTGTCACCGATTTACTGGTCTTCCTGTCAAGGGCAATAGCCACCCCATGTCGGTGATGTCTATCTGTTGGGTCACTACACGAGTAATACATAGTAATATCTTATCTTTCGTAAACTGTCCAGATCCAGACCATCGGACTTCACTGACTCCCATTATATTTATTTTCAGCCGATTCATTTCCTTTATAAGGGTTGTAGTTTTCCTGGTTCGTAAAGACTATTAACATTCCATGTTGAAATTCGTTGGATATCATCTATTTGGCACGGGAGATTCTTCGCACCCTCTGACCATCTAAGGCCTGCCCGGGACTGAGGGCCATCTGAGTTTTGTTTTGTTCTGCCATAATGAGATGAGTTATCCTGGGGAAAAGGTAGTGTTGTAGTATCCCGTTACTTTCAACACCGCAGTACCACAGCCATTCAAACTGTCCTAGTCATGCCTGTGGAATTCCAATAACAAGCCGGTCCAAGATAATTTCTTTTGCGCCTTGCGTTGGTACTGGTGATCGCTGCTGCCCTTCACCAGGGTTGAGGACTAGGAGGGATAAATATGGAGGGTGTAGGATAAAGGCTCTGGGACATGAGATTCCACGGTGTGAGATGGTGGAATATCATGAGCTAGCGTGGGCAGGGTCGCTAATCCCTGAAGTAGGTCTGTTTCCACCGGGATCGTGAAAAGTACTTACCCGCTACCCAAAAGAATCAGGAATGAGGAAATACGAAACCGTACAGGAATTAGAGATACTCTTTCAGATAGAATACAAGGAAGGCAATTACAATGGTATGGTCACGTGATGAGAATGGAGGAGGAGCGGTGGCCAAAGAAAGCCTTAATGTATGTTCCGCCAGAAAGAAGGAAAGGGGAAGACCACCAAATTCCTGGAGAAGAGAAATTACAAAAAACAATGCAATCTAGAGGCTTAGAAGAGGGAGATTGGGAGATAGGAAAAGATGGAGGCTGAAATGCGGGATGCGCCAATCGCCGTAGGACCCCCGTTATATGATGATGATGACAACAGAGAAAATGGGGAGAGTGCTAAGAAAAACAGAAACGATATTTAATACCGACAGAAAAATTTCCACTAAATTATCTTCCGCCAAAACAAAAATATCGTTAGAAAATCAAGGAGTATACGAGATTCCATGAGAATTATAAGATTCCAAGAAGAACACCGAAATGTCATCAAAACGAAAGAATAAACGTCGTCCCCTGCAAAACATGTTTTAAACACAGGACATAAAATAAATCTGAACCAAACTACGATCTTAGCAAGCATTGAAATTAAAAGAAAACGCGAAATCAGAGAATCAAAAGAACTAGAAAAAAATCCGTCTATCGGATTCTTTTATATATATATATATATAACTGTTTTGGATGAGTTGGAGTCAATAAAAGGGGCTATTTGTTGACTATTTTTTACTCGAGCTTTCAATTGTGATTACAATTATTATCAAGAGCTTCTAAAAAATATAAAATATCTTACAAAGTTGAACTAGAAATAAATTTTTTTTTGTTAACTCACCAAATAAAATTAGTTTTTTATATAAAACTGCTGCTAACATATTATTGCAAAAAATATTATTACAAAAATGTCCTATTCTAATAAATGTTTCTCTGAAATAAATTTTGAAAAAGTTTCTTAACAAAAACAATTGAATTTGTAAACAAAAATTGAATAGCCACAATAGCCAACTTCATACACAGACATCAAAAATTTATTAAACCTTTATTTCGGAGATAGTAGAGATCTCACTTCTTTAATTCACGACCTACAAGGACTTCGACAATTATCGACTGAATCACCCTTAACCTTTTTCAACAGACTACAAGTTCTAAATGCAAACATGCACACCTCAATTCAAAAATCAGGCCTAACACAAGACCAAAAAACTGCCCAATGCACGTTAATGGACTCTATGGCTTTGAATACCCTTTTAACTGGACTAGAACCCCGCTTAGGACAAATAATTAAGTAACCCTAAAGATCTTATTGAAGCCAGTAACCGTATTCGACGTGAACTTCAGTTATCATATTTCGAATCACAAAAATCAAATAAAGATAGCAAAAAAAAAATTCAAAACCTTCCCAACCTATGAGAATAACCTCATCTAATTTTTCCAAATGCACAAGTTGTGGTCGTATTGGCTATTTAAGTAGCGAATGTCGCTCATCTCGTTTTTCTTCTTACCAAAATCAATATAGCGGTAGACCACAAAACTACCAAAATAATCAAAACTAATATCCTTCCAATCAATATAATACTAGATCACAAAATTACCCAAGTAATCAAAACCAATACTCTTCCAATCAACAAAATTTAAATCCACAGAGATCGAATTTCCCTTCTCAAAATCAACCGCAGAATCGCCCCTCTGTTATTCAGAAAAATCCAAATTTCCAAAATTTTCAGCAAAGAGCCCATGCCTTTAATGAATACCCTGATGATCTCGTAGATTATTATGAAGATTATTATACAGAAAATGATCTTCAAACTGACTATTTTTACGAATATACCAATGACACATCTGATTATATCAATAATACACCTGATACAGAAAATTATAAGGAATTTCTTTCGCTACCCAATCAGAACCATCCCCCAGTACATACGAACCTTTCAACCAATATAACGAATGTACAACAACAAATCCAAGCCCTCAATTTAGACAATTTCGATCCAAATGTGAACAGAAATTCCTGTAAGCCCCTTACACATAATGAGCTCTAAAAACTTATATTATATCAATGACGCTACGAATACTTTTAAACTTCTAATTGACACTGGTGCAGGAATTACAGTTTTCAAAGAGAATACTGCACGAAATTATCATAACCGATCTCCAGAAAATGTTACTATTCAAGGCATAACCGACGAAAAACTTCTAATTACAGAATCTGCCCTTATTCCTTTTACCGATGACAACCCTCACAAAGTTCTCATTTTTAATCTAGACATTGACTTTGACGGCATAATAGGCCTAGATTTCCTAGACCATTATGAATGTATAATAGACCTTAAAACCAGACAACTTCATACAAACTTTAAAACTCTTACCCTGCATAAAGTTGGACAAGAGACACATAAATCCACAGAAAATACTCCGGTTACATTTCCTACAAAAATTGTGCCGCCAAATAATTTCCAAATATATCCGAAATCAAACTCAAGGATTAACGCTCAACAAATTAGCAACTCACTTCACAACAACACTCATGATCAACAAAAGCCCATCCCAAGACCAGAGAAAAAACGAATCAAAGAAAAAATAAACCAAATTTCGATTGATAGCCGAACAGAACAAATATTCAAATTAAAATGTAACCTATCCAATACAGACGCAATACTGTCATCCCAAGAAATCGAAAAAGGTCGAATTCATCACGCATTAGTCCATGTAGACGAAAATGGAGACTTTTTAACTACCGTCATTAATGCTAATATGTCCATCGAACCTATAGACAACTTGAAGACAATCTTCACCTACGACGAAAATCACTGCGAACATCCAATTATAGACAGAGAACAAATAATTAAAGAACAACTGAGAATTGACCACTTAAACTCAGAAGAAAAGGAACAAATTCTAAACATTTGTACGGAATTTTCAGATATACTTTATGTAGAAGGTGACAAGCTAACATTCACAAATGAAATTAAGCACGCAATCAAAACGAACAACGCGAAATCGATATACACAAAATCTTACAGATATCCACAAGTTCATAAAGAAGAGGTAAAGACACAAACCAACAAAATGCTAGAGCAAGAAAAAATTCGGCATAGCATATCGCCCTGGTCAAGTCCAGTGTGGGTGGTACCCAAAAAACTTGACGCATCTGACAAACCGAAATGGAGAGTCGTTATTGACTATCGTAAACTTAATAAAGTTACAATAGAAGATCGTTACCCACTTCCACAAATTTCAGAATTGTTGGACCAACTTGGAAAGTGTCAGTACTTTACAACATTAGATTTGGCGTCCGGATTTCACCAAATTGAAATCGATCCAAAAGATATCCAAAAAACAGCATTTTCAGTTAACAACGGACATTACGAATTTGTTCGTATGCCTTTCGGATTAAGGAATGCTCCTTCCACATTTCAACGAGTAATGGATAACATCCTCTTAGGAATTCAAAACGAGAGATGTTTAGTATATATGGACGACATAATCATTTATTCAGAGACCATTCACGAGCATATGTCAC
Source organism: Diabrotica balteata (assembly GCA_918026665.1). Taxonomy (NCBI): domain Eukaryota; kingdom Metazoa; phylum Arthropoda; class Insecta; order Coleoptera; family Chrysomelidae; genus Diabrotica; species Diabrotica balteata. The sequence goes on from OU898279.1 coordinate 83,404,122, forward strand.
GACTGACAGAAGTATTTAAAATATTAAGAAAAGCAAATCTGAAGATACAACCGGATAAATGTGAATTCTTAAGAAAATAAGTCGCATACTTAGGACACCACGTAACTGAACATGGAGTAAAAAACAAATCCTGCCAAGGTATCATGCATAAAAAGTTTCCCAGAACCAAGACAACTAAAGAAATAAAATCATTTTTAGGCCTAGTAGGTTACTACCGTAGATTTATACCGAATTTTGCCAAAATTTCCAAACCACTGACTAAATTACTTCAAAAAGAAGTCCTTTTTGTTTTTTAATGCCGAATGTAAGGAAGCATTCAACGATCTCAAAAATATTCTAATGACAGATCCAATTCTCATATATCCAAATTTTGAAGAACCTTTTTACTCACTACTGACGCTAGTGCTTTCGCAATTGGAGCCGTTTTGTCACAAGGACCATTAGGAAAAGATCTGCCAATCGCCTATGTCTCATAAACATTATGCAGTGCAGAAACCAAATATTCCACAATAGAAAGAGAATTACTAGCTATAGTATGGGCAGTAAAACATTTCAGACCATATCTTTTGAGTCGCAAGTTTACTCTTATCACTGATCATCGCCCTCTTACATGGCTATTTTCAATCAAAGACCCAGGAAGCCGCCTAGCACACTGGCGCCTAAAACTTGAAGAATATAATTACAAAATAGAGCACCGTTCAGGAGAAATCAACAGAAACGCAGATGCACTCTCCAGAATAAAAATAAACCATTTTAAGGACCGTGCAGATTTTCAATCAAAACTTGCCCTGCACGCATCTAACAGAGATGAAACCGAGACACACGAAGACGAGGAAGAAAAAGAAGACACAGAAGAAGGAATAGAAAAGATGTCCAAAGAATTCGAAAAATTTCCCGAATTGTATAGAACAAAATCCATTATCGATTACTCCGAAATAGAAACGTCAAACGCAAAACTGTTAGATAAATCTCACAAGAATATTGTTACCTTTTTCTGGCAGAATAAACTTGAGGACCTGCACGAAAATATAATGTGTGACATATTCGAAGAAAATATAGAATACAGTAACCGAAGGATCAATATCGTATCTAGTAAATCCGTAAAAGATTGAAAATATTTCATTATCCCATTACCTTACGACCCACAAAGAGTCATGTCATACTTATTTCTCATACTTTATGCGAACCAAGAACAATTTGACGAATCAAAGACCTATTGCATAGAAAATAATATTGAACTTCCCATTCTAGAAATATTTTCCTATATATTTGCAAAGAACTAAAATTAAAAATCTGCCAAAATGTAATTAAACAGACAAGTGAAGACGAAAGCCCACAAATCCTAGAACATTACCATTGTGGCAAAAATAACTTGCACAGAGGAATAAACGAAACCGTTAGACGTATAAAAGAAAAATATAATTGGAAGAACTTAGCAAAAGATGTCGAAAAATACATAAAAGCCTGTGAAATTTGCCAAAAGGTTAAAATTTACAGAAAAAATCTAAGTGGACCATTAGTTATAACGGAAACACCGAAAACGCCATTTGAAAGGATCAAAATAGACATATTTGAATATCCCTCTAGAAACTATGCATTAACCATTAGAGATGAACTAACTAAATTCACTCAAGCATACCCTTTAACTGATAAAAAAGCAGTCACCGTAGCGAGTACACTCCTTCAATTTTTTCAACATTACGGAACACCTTTAAGAATACATTGTGACTGTGGTCGAGAATTCGAAAATGCCATAATTAAAGTTCTATGCAACCTCTATGATATAAAATTAACATTTTCTAGTGTAAATCATCCACAATCCAATGGATCTGTAGAAAGATTCCATGCCACACTATCAGAAATGATCCGAGCAAATACAGCCGAAAATCCTAATGATCACCCATTCGTGATCCTCCCTTATGCAGTGATATGTTATAATAATACAAAAAAATGACACATGGTTTTACGCCGTACGAACTAGTCTTTGGACACACTGAAGGGATTAGAAGAAACCATGAAGGTTGAACTGTATATTTGCTCTGGTTATGAACTTCTTGTCGAATAAACTTGAATAAATTAATTAAAACTTTGATAGAATGAAAAAACGCGTTTGTCAACTTGAAAGGAACAATTTATTCTGACATTTACAATGTGCCAATTTTTCACTAGTTGGCGTGTTATTTCAAGTCCAACACACATTGCAGGACGACCAACAGAAACTTTATATAATCAAAAAAGCCTAATTAGCAAATATGTTAGAGACCTTAATAACCGTATAGAATATTTTTATAAAGTAGCCAGAGAGAAAACGGAAAGAGCAAAAGAAAAAGCTAAAGAAAGATTTGATGAAAATATTTCAACACAACGCCCTGACTTTAAAATTGGTGACAAAGTGTACGTAAAAGAATCCCAAATAAAACCAAAATCCGAAAATTTATTTAATGGACCTTTTCAAGTTCAAGAAATATTTACAAATTCTACCATTACCCTAAATCCCCAAACGAATCAAACTTCTAAAGTAAATTTTGACGGACTAAAACCATACTTTGAATAAATTTCTTCTTTACAGATTCTATGGACTATTATTCTCAGTCGCCTACTCCCAATTTCACCTCTCTCCCATTAATAATACAGTCGGAATCTTCTATCACGAAGAAGGTACCATTCGAATATCTAACGATAAATGGACATTACTTGTTTGCAAGGAATTGCTCCCCACAAAAACTGCCATATCCAACAACGACAGAATTTTAGAAAACTTGCTAGATAAATTTACTGATGCCGATACACCAAGAAAACTTGCATTTCAATCCGAAGTACAAACACATCGCACCTTTAATAAAAAAAAAGAAATAACTCAAAAATCACATTTTGTTGGAATTTGCAGTCAAACTTTTTAACTTTTGCACCGTACAAGCTAAAATTAATTTTTCAAAAAATTCAAACGGGTCAGAAGTATTCTAAAAGTTGGAGTGGATAGTTTAATTAGTAAGCTCTTAGATTTTAGTAAATACTAACCTTCTCGTCTGTTGTTAAGGGTGCAAATTTGTTATTCTTTTGATAGTTCACAGTTATTTCACTTTATGATTAAACATATATTCTGCGCCTATGAAATAATCCTACATGATGCTCTTTTATTGTTAAATGAACTGTCATGTAAAATAAAGAATTAGGTTTGTTGCAGTTTCGATGTAAAAACTTTAAGTCGACATTGAATTAATCCTAGTTGCCTCTATATTTTCTTAAACACAAAATGAATTTTCGTTTTCTTTATACTAAAATACTGCTTATTCGTTTATTTATCTTTATTAACAAAATTGTATGATTACAGAATTAAACTAAAACATAACTTAACACTATAATAATACAATACTACACTATATGTAGGATAATCTATGCAGGATTTTCTTTGTTCGCTTGTATTGCTTTGATTTCGTTCCAGTTAACATTTTCTCCCTCTGTATTAATCGTAAAGTTATACTCCCATTCTTCTTGCAAACCTTTTAAATCATGAAATGATTGGTAATTCATCTCGTGCACAATTAAAGGTGGGTTCGACTTTGTGGCATTCCATATTAAAGTTACATATTGGTCGGGAGTGTAAATCGGTTCAGATTTCAAGTTCTTTTTAACTTCTTTCTCAATAAGACTTTGCACACTATCGGCTTCGTTCTGCGTGTGGCCCCTTATTAAAAATTTATGTGTAATTCTCTTAATGTTTAACGTGTGCACAGCGAATAAATACAGAGACGCTATATACTTATTTTTATTTTGGCCACAGCAATTATCTAAATAGAATATGACTTCTTTTTCATCATCGCCTTTTTCACTTATATTTTTTAAATAGGCCCATATGCAAGAACCGATTTCTATGGAGCCACGTGTTGCATCACATTCAGACGAAAAATAACAGTGTACATTTTTATATGCCTGCTTAGATTCTTTCTGTGTTAGCTCCGATACCATTAAATTGTAACAGTTGAGTTTTGACTTATAATAAAATGAAGAAGACTGACCATGTAGGACATTGCAGCACAGCTTCCAAGTCATATACAGGTACTCTTACATTTTGGCTAACTTTCTTTCTGTCATTCAATTTCTCAGCCCTACTCCAGTTTTTCTCTTCTAAATGTGCTTTATATTTTTGCTGAAGGTCTTGATTTTCATTACCATTACTATTGTTGTAGGCATTACACAGATCACATTGATCTTTTTTTGGTTGGAACAAACCGATATTAAATTCAGTTGTAAATATTTTGTAATAAGTAATATATGTACCAATTTCTTTATTATTCCGCTCTTGTTCTATTTTAAAATCATTGTATAAATCCTTAATCGTTTTGCTTCCTTCTATGTAATCTCTTGAAGTAGAAGCACGTAGGTAATGAGATTCAACCCTTGGTATAGAGTTAATATGCCTCTTGATGTCAGTTAACAGTTAGGGATCATTTTTTTTATACTTGCCATGTTTTTCTCTTAAATCATCTAGTGCAAAACCATTTTCATCAATCTTAGTCTGTACTGTAAAAATCATGCGGTCGGAAATATCTAAAGTTGATTTAAAAAATGTTTTGCACACTCTAATTTTGACATCATCGATAACAAAATGGAAAGCCTTGTTGCAGCGCCTAGGATTCTTAGCGTTTGAGTACCAGTACTTAGGTTGAATATCACCCATACGAGAATTTACGTATGCTCTTTGCTTTAGCAAATTGCCCAATTTCCAGAACTTGCAAAAAATATCATATCTGTTTTCTGTGTTGATATTCTCGGAGCACTTAAGTCTGCACTTGTCGGATCATGGTTCCTTCAAACAACGAGCGGGGATAGTTTTTTTTTTGACATAGATACGTAAGTTTTTTCATTATTACGCATACGCTTTACTCTATTTTGTTTCCAAATTGATGGATTTAGCTTGTTTACGCCCCTTATGACGAGTCCGATTGGCCAAAAAAATAATTTTTATGTCTTTGGTTTTCAACAATAGTGAAAGGTGGATCTGTATCACTCAGGTGTACATCACTTTCGTCGGTATACAGGGGAGAAATGGCGTAATTTTGCACTTTTGCTATCTGCCTTGAATGAAGATTCTCTGATTGCTAAAAATATATTGGAATGTAATACACATAACATGTTAAAAGGTTTTATGTACTTACATGTCCTGCGCCCATTAATTCGTAACTAGTTGATGCGCTTAAAGATTGCTCAATATAATTATATATTTCCTTTTTGTTCGCTGCCTTCTCAGCAAGAACCTGTGTACTTTCTTGAATTTCGGTTGAAGATATGTCACTATCAGAATAACAAACTAGGCTTTTGGGACATTGCATACCCATTGACGGTGGTATCTGTAAGTGAATTTTTATAATAACAAAAAATGTAGATTCTAATAATTCAGAGTACAATATACACTCTATATATAAATGGAGGCACAAAATATTCGCTAATAATGGTGCAATTTTATAAAATTTCTACTTACAAGGATTGTTTCTTCATTTGTTGTATCATAGCAGTCTATTGAGTCCAATAATATTTCATTATTCAAAATATTTATTTGAAGATGATCATTATTTTCTTTTTGCACCTAAAATAACAATACTTTTATTACTGTTTGAAAGAAACAAGTAAAAGCCTTAGGGCCGGTACTTTATGTCCTGATTAAAACCGATTAGAAGAATTTTGTCAGGCGGTTAACTTTACTTAGCGCTATAATCGGTACTTCCATCCCCGCTTAGACTTGATCATGACTAATGTAAGTCTAATCGAGGATAAAAGTACCGACTATAGCGCTGATTAAACTTAACCGCCTGACAAATTTTTCTAACCGGGGTTACGATCGTAGTCCGCTTAGTTTGAATATTAGTTTATTCTTGTTGATAGTTAACAAGAAACAAATTCAATTAGATTATCAAAAAATAACTACATAAGTATCTAATGCGAACATTAAACTCATTGCATATCAAAAGTAGAAATATTACAATAATTATTGATTATTTTATAATAAAGAGAAACAAGTCAAAACGTGAAGGTTTCTAACTATTTTTCTAATAAAATAATAGTATAATAATGGAATAATACTTAATGTACTTTAGTAATTTCTTAAATTTTTAATTAGAAACTGCATCAAGTTCAAATCATACGGAACATAATAAGAAATAATTTCTACTTCTTCTTCTTTCAGTGCCTATTCGTTCCGAATATTGGTAATCATTCTGGCTATAATTATTTTATTGACTGATGCTTTAAATAGATTCGTTGTTGTTGTGGAGAACCATTTCCTCAGGTTCTTCAACCATGATATTCTCCTTCTCCCAATTCCTCGTTTTCCGAATACTTTACCCTGTAGGATTACCTTCAGTAATCTGTATTTAGTGCTGTTTCTCATTATATGTCCGAGATATTCCAACTTTCTCCTTTTAATGGTATACATCACCTCTCTCTTTGCCCACTCTCCGTAATACGGTCTCTTATAAAATGAACTAAGTAGTAAATGTTAGTAACAAATCTTTAAGTATTTTTCTAATAAATTGAAGTAAATTTGAAAGAATATACTTTTCTAAAAAACGATAGCAAATAATAAACTTACCTGTTAGTAAAACACAGATTTATTTCGTATTGTATCACTTTCTTAGAAAACACCGGATATCTTACCTCCAACACGGCTGGAATATACCTGAATTCCAGCACTTTATGAGTACCGGTTTGTCCATGTGCGTTAGTAAAAAAGAGAGGTAAAATCATTTATCTCTCTCATTTTCATCATTTTAACCTGGCTGTTAAACGGAACAGGTTCTTCTAGTTGAGTTATTTAACTTTATGAATAAATCTCGAAAACCATGAATTTTGAGTTATTTCGCTTTTTTATTAAAGGTGCGACATATTAGTTTGATAATACAAATTTCTAATTCTGTAAATTTAAAATATAAAGAAGAAATTGCCGACACACGAGCCTATAATCCACGCCAAAAACGAGGATTAATCAATGGTGTTGGAACCTTATGGAAATCTATTAGCGGAAATTTAGTCGCATCAGACGGTGAATATTTCAATGAATGTATAAATAGGATAACCACAGAAGAAAATCAAATAGAAACACTCCTAAAGAACCAAATCTCTGTTACAACTTCTCTCATAAAATCTTTTAACACTACTATCCAAAAATTACAAATAGACGAACAAACTTTTAAAAAAGACCTCAACGATATCGAAACCACTCTTATAGACATTGCTGACGACATATCATTTTACCGTGTACAATTACAAACCTTAAATTTGTGTGAATCATTAATGGAAAGCTACATATTTTTAGAAAATTATCTCAATAACATTTTGAACGCCATCACCTTTTCTCGGTTGCAAATTTTACACAGTTCAATTATTTCGCCCAATGATTTGCTAGATTCATTGAAAACTATCTTACAATCATTACAAAATAATGTATTACTATTGCCCATTTATACATCAAATATAGCCCAATATATTGATATAATAAAACTTCAAGCATATCAACTCGATTCCAAAATTGTATTCGTCCTAGAAATTCCATTAGTCGACTCCGAAATCTATACCTTATATCATTTATATTCGATACCAATATTAGATAATCAAACTAGTCTTTTTCATACACTATCTACAATACATAAGTATATAGCGCGAGATGATGATTCAATTTCATATGTATTGCCCCGAAACACAGAAGAATGCAAATCAATTAGTCCAAATCAAAGAATGTGTACAGATATTTTTCCCTATCCGATAGACAGCGATACTATATGTGAGGCACATATATTGAAACCAGTTAGCTTTTTACCAAAAACTTGTCAGATGTCGACGTTTTTAGCACAAGATTACAATGTGCAAGAAATAGACCGAAATTTATGGTTAATAACAGTATCCGATCCATTACCAGTTACAATCAAGTGTGAAAAAAAAGACATTAGTACCCAGACAATCAAAGTAAACACAATTCTAAGAGTACGTAAGACCAGACGTACGCCCAGAAATTGAAGAAGTCTCAGAAACCCCAATTGAACTTTAAAAGTCGAAGCAAGGCATCGACTTTTCACTAATGAAGGGAGCTGTTATATGTGAAAATAGTCACCTTGAACCACTCAAGGGTTACCGACACTTTGGTTTCGCAATATCAGTTCCTATTTCATCATCCTTTCAGCAAGCGTTCCCATAGAAATAGCTGACCATGCACGGACATCAAACTCTGACCAAAGCAGGCCTTTCGTGGGAAATGCCGACACCACATTTTGTAGATAGATTATAAATTTAGGACTTTAACATTACTTTTTCACTCTTCATGTAAGTTTCTTATTAATAACATATTTGTAATATAGTTTTATTTGCTTCATTTTTATCGTAGAACAAGTGTAACGTTTAATTGTAAAATAAATCTTTTTTAAAAAGTTATTCAAGAAGTTAGTGATTTAACATTATATATTTTATTATATATATATATATATATATATATATATATATATATAATATATATATATATATATATATATATATATATATATATATATATTGCGGGTAGCGGGTAGACACTCTTTATCCGGTAAAGACAGGTCTGCTTCAGGATATGCCCCTGCCCACGCGAGCTCGGCTTTTCTCCCAATCCTACCCACCAACCCAGCCCTACCCAAATACTTCTCCCCTTCCCTGCTCAACCCGCACTGGACCAGTGTGAGGAGATAACGGTCCAAACTAAATATCCATTTGCTTATGGCCAGGGGAACATTCCTAACGTTGAGCTGTTGGGTGATAGTTGGGAATGTGGTTTTATCAAACGCTTCCTCAATGTCTATGAATATACCTAGGATGGATTCTTATTATCCAGCGATCTTTCAATTCTTCACACTACATGATGCAGTGCAGAATCGGTAGATCTTCCCGAAGTATATGCATGTTGATTTGGGTGAAGTGGGTTATGAACCAGAACTTCATTCCTTATGTACCTCTCGCATAGCCTCTCCACCGTTTTCAACAGAAAGGATGTTAGGCTAATTGGTCGGAAAGCCTTTGGTAGGGTGTAGTCCATCCTACCTGGTTTTGGTATGAAGACCACACGTACCTCTCTCCACTTCCTATATATATATATATATATATATATATATATATATAATATATATATATATATATATATATATATAATGTCAGAATCAAAGAGGCTCTGAATATTTCCACGAGGTGCGGCAGAAGGATATCCAATCCCCACCGTAGTAGGGCTGGATATATGCCGTCAGGCCCTGGTGATTTGAAAGGGTGAAGCACGATATGGCCCATTTTACCTTTTCCTCATTAATCGTTGTTCTGGCGAGATGCCAGTCGGTTGTTGAGGGTATGATTGTTTCTTCCATCCGGTTTGGTGCTGTTGAGACACTAGAACCGGAAAAGTGTGTTTTCATCAGGACCTCAGCACTTTCGCGAAGGTTGGAAGTTTTGTTCCCATCTTCCTTCGTTAGTATGCCGACATACCGATGTAGGTCCTTTGAGAGCGCTTTTTGTAGCCTGGAAGCCTGCGGGAAATCTTCCATTTCTTCACAGAAGGTTCTCCAAGCAGCTCTTTGTCTTTGTGTGCAGAATTTTTTAAACTTCACGAGATTTGATTGATAAGAATCCCAATCCTCTTTGAATTTGGTGCGTTTCGCTCTATTAAAAGCTGTTCTTGCTATCTTTCTAAGGTGTTCCAATTCAGTGCACCACCAAGAGTTGGTTTTGCGACTTTCCTGGACCATCCTTATTGGACAGGATTTTTTATAAGCATAGCTTATTTTGTTTGGATAGATACCGTATATCTTTCCAATTCTATATTAGTTCCTGGAGTTGAAGCCTTTTCATTCCGCAGAGCATCTTCTAAGAGTCGGTTGTAGAGTTTTACATTCGTCCTCCTAGGGTCGCGCGATTTGATAAGGCTTTTTTCCAGACTAATATTATAGGTTAGCCAGCGGTGGTCAGACATAGAAATATCCTCCGATACCTGCCAGTTCTGAATTTTGTTCGATATTTCAGCTATTGCCAGCGTGATATCTATGACTGTTTGGCTACGAACATTAATAAAGGTAGGTTCGGTGCCCTTATTTAAGATATACAAATCATTTGTAATAATATAGTCATAAAGGGACTTACCTCGAGCGTTGTTGTCTTTGCTGCCCCAGCCTAAGTGGTGAGAGTTCGAATCGCAGCCGATAATAAGTTCTACCCTCTGACTGAGACAATGGTCTACCAGATCTTCCATTTCCCTTGTTGGTGGTAGGGTGGCTGCATCTGAGGGTAGGTAGACTGATGCTAGTATCAACTCTCTATTTTTGCAATTTCCCCATGGGCACTTCACTTTAACCGCAGTTAGGTCTGAGGTGCAAAACTGCGCCATGGGGGAGGCTTTGATTTTTCTGAGAACATATAATGCTGTTCTCGGTTGTTGATTGCTTGGTAAGCTGAAAATTTGACCGTTTAGGCTGTTAAGACCAGTTATTTTAGTCTTATTTATACAAGGTTCTTGGATTAGTGCTATTGCATCCTTCGTTTCATCCAGGCGGCGACATAATGTCGCCATTGCCACCTTTTTGTGTTGGAGGTTGCATTGAATAATGGTAAGCTTATTTTTTTCGACGTCCTTGGCCATGGCTTAGGTATCGTTTCGGTTTTTTTTTAGGTGTCCATTTCCTCCTCGGTTGAGGAGGGGTCATCTTTAGTTGTTTTGGAACCTCCTCCGCAGAGTTCGTCGACCATCATCTGATGATCTTCTCCCTGCTGTGGAACCAGGGGTGTCTCAGTCTTAGCAACCGTCGTCGGTTGCCGCGTGTCTGAGGTTCCTGGTTTCGATTAGGTATCCTTCACTTTGTTTGTGCTTGCTTTTAGGTACAATGAGGTGAACGCGCAGCTCAGCCTTCCCCCCCTAATTTCACCCCCGAATAATGTAATAGGAAATTTGAAAAAATACCCTTGGTAAGACCTTTGCGAGTGTAGGAAAATATTACAAAATTTCAAGTTTCGAGCATTACTGAAAAAATAAGTAAATAAAAACTCAATTTTAGTGACCATCTTTTAGGGGGTTATCACACTTGAGGAGTGGGCTGAGAAAATTTTGTTATGAGAAATATCCATCTTAATTTCATACGAGCAATCACCTCCTGTTTTTTTCGCATGAATTTAGAAAGACCCTGTATATTATTTATTCACTCAATTCTCACGTATGTCACATATTCTCATTTAGCTTGATATAATTTATTCGTTTTTTTTATAAAAAGTTTGTTCATGGACTTTATTTTGCGTATTTGTGTAGGATATATTTACCTAAAAAACACATTTTTATTAATATTATTAATACAAATTTGTTTTTCATATTTAATGAAAACAAACAACATTTCGTGAGTATAACTTTCAGCGCCTAGAATTTTCAAGGTAAATTTTAAACAGACTTTGTTCTTGTAAATAATTAAGTAGTTATGAATTCATAGTTCTCTTAGAATGTAAAAACTTTGTTAATGATGATTTTCCGGTTGTATTATAAACGATACAGTAGTTTTTTTGGACTATTTTTGAAATATAAAACAGGGAATTATTTAAAGGACAATATTTATTAGTCAAGTTCTGTAGCTAAAATATATAAGTAAGTCCAAGATTTTTTATTATGAGATCTATATTTTATCAAAATTTCAATAAGTTTTCAACATAAGAGATTTTAAACACAAAATTGACTGAATAGTCAAATCGAATAAAGACATCTGACTGAATACAATAAGAAATTAGGAAGGACAAAAAGCTCAGATAAGCATATCTTCCCTCCAAAAGAAATCAATTAAATAAACTTGAGTGCAAAATCATCATCGACTCAAAATTATTTTAAAGTACGTCTCCTGTTTTAATCTAATAAGTGTAAATTTAAAAATATTTAGTGTACAATCGTTACCTTCATTATTTAGTTTAAAAAAGATTTGTTTTTTTGGCAAATGGAATGACGTATTACAAATAAATAATGCGACCATAGAGGGGGGGGGTCAGAATTTAACTCATCGACACGCACCGACTTAACGCATTCGATTAACATCGTACGCATCAATTTCCATAGCAACCCACCAATAAATCAGTCACTTAAGTTTGCACTGCATTATAAATGGATACCACACCCTTCAAAGTAGCTCAAGCAATAGCATTATTGAGAGAAGTTCTGAGCCAAAGGGCCGTGCAAATCGTATCGTCGGTACCAAGATACTAATGATTATGTTCGCCGACAAGGAGGAGGCCGTAAACAAACAACAACGGAGAAAGATGATTGATTTCTTGTATCGAAATCACTAAGAAATCAACATTGGTGCTAATCTCAAAGAAGAGTTAAGAGAGGTCCAAGGTGTGGTTAAAACGTTTGTACAGTCAGACGGAGACTAAAGACACCCAACCTGATACCAAAAAGGGAAGCTACAGGTCCAAGCTAACTGCAGCCCAGAAACAAAGGCGATTAGAAAGGAACGACTATTAATGGAGTCAGGTATTATTTTCTATCTTGAAATGGAAGCAGGTTGTGCAGTCAGCCAAGACCCACCCCGGGTTGTAGTGCTACCAGAAGAAGAAGAAGGTATTATTTTCCGACGAAAGTAGGATCTACCTACATGGCAACAAAAAGAGGCGTGGACTCTATAGAAGGCCAGGAGAGTGATTTGCTCACTGTTGTATATGAGAAACTGTGTCATATGGAGGCGGTTCTTGTATATTTTGGGCAAGCATTTCCATAGATGGGAAAACCGAGTTGGCTTTCATGTCTGGTGGAAGACGTGGAGGAGGTTTAACGGTGAACCATTACATCAGAGACATTTTGGAGGAATAGGTGGATCCATACACGGGATTTATTAGTGATGCCTTTATTTTAATGGTCAATAATGCACGATGAAATACCACACGAGTCACCACCACCTATCTGACTGAAATCGGTACACCTACAATAAATTGGCCTGCATTGAGCACGGATATAAATCCAATAGAGCATGTTTGGGATGAGCTTAAACGAAGGGTTCGGGACAGAAATTATGCACTAAGGAGCATAATGGAATTGAGAGCTGCGCTTAATGATGAATGGGAAAAACTTATTAGAAAAGTCATCCGATCCATGTGAAATTGATTGGAAAGTGTATCTAGAAGTAGGGGTGCTAATATCAAATATTGAAAAATAAAGAAATTCATTTTGTAATTGATGATTTCTCTGTTCATAACGTCATTCTTGCGTTCGTTCTAATGATGAATATTTAGGAAACTCTGTTCGTATTGCGTATTGCATATTGCAATAGCAGTTTTTGTAAGTTCGATAATAAAGTTAGTGCTTGCACATTACATCTTTTATTTTTATACTTCTTACATTGAAACAGAGAGTGAGAAACGTTGAGAGTGTAACCTCAAATATCGCTTTTGAGTCGATTGTTTTGAACTTAAGTGTACATTATGGTAAAGAGACCCTGATATAACTTTTAAAAGTGCTCTTTCTTGAGTCCAAAATAATGTTGATATCACTTGTCATATGGTAGTACACTGGAGACCATAACTTGCGGTTTTTGTGATAACTGGCATGTGGCAGAAGAAGCGGTGAATCAGGACAAAATCAAATGGACAATAAACTTATTTAAGTCTTATAGATCACTGGGTTCTGACGGGATTTGTCCAATACTTCTACAGATGGGAAATGATGATTTGTACAAAAATTATGTAACATTAGCACTTCAGGGTAGCCTAGGACTGTGCTACTTACCAAAAGCACTTAGGACAACTTTTATACCTGAACCTGGTAAAGCTAGTCAGGAAAAAGTCGCTAAAGCTAATTAGTCTGATGTAATATGTGCCAAAGACTCTAAAAAATGCTCGATAGGTATACTAGGAACAGTGTATTGATTTAAAGTAAGATACATCAGAGACAGTATTTGTGTAAAGCATGATTTTCTACGGAAACTGCATTGCACTATCTTGTAGACAGGGTGGAGTACGTTCTGGTAAACCAATACGTGAGGCTTCGTGAATTGCTCGATATAAGGGGGACATTCGGAAACACTTCTTAAGGTCGATTCAGACACATCAGTCACGTCACGTCACAGTGATTGCGCCGAACCGAACAATCCGTCATACAAAATATTCTTTAATACAAATATGTTGCCGGCATTCACACTCATCAGTTGACAAACAGTTTCCCAGCTGTCAGATAGTTGATAGTTCTGTGACCAAACAGGACCGGTTCGGTGCCGTGACGATGACGTGACTGATGTATCTGAATCGACCTTTATAAAGAAATCACTAGAGTGATTCGTCTAAAACTGGACAACAGTGTTCGAACAGGTAGCTAAATGGTGTCCACAGGAGCTAGTTTTATCTCCAATATTGTGAAGAGTGCTCTTGAGTGGGTTGATAGCTAGACTTACAGCAAATTTAATATTTAATTTTAAATTTAATATAACCCAGAAACAGAAGGCTCTGACTGCAGTTATATAACGGACTTCAAATGTAGGGTTAAACATACACTCGCAGAAGTTCAAAATCATGAAATTTATGAGAATAAGGAATTCAGAGGTTTAATTCCTGGGAACCTCTAAATAATAGCCAAACGCAACCATTAAAAAATGTGAGGTTTAAAATTAGATATGTTATATTAGAGATGTAATATGATAGTAAAACCAATAATAACATATGTACCAGTAGTATGGTGGCCAAAGGTGCAGCAAAAATGTGACACCCTTAAATTAAGCAAAATGCAAAAATTACAGAAGCTACAGTTGTTATAGACTGCAAGAGAACCTGAGCAAGTAATGGGTTGAACTGAACACAGTTACCTAATAAATTAAATAAAATTAAAAATACAGTATGAATAATCATTTCTGAGTATATGGTAGCCCGACATAGGCCTAAAATAGATTTTTAGGTAGATATTGGCCCACGAGGGGGATGGCTCAGAGGAAACACTCGACCTATACTGCAGGGTTATATTTGGTTTACAGACAGGTCTTAAACTGCAGAAGAGTAGAGCGCAGAAATATTTACTTGTGGTGGAAATTTCAACACTTCTATTCCACTAGAAATAGGAAAAGACTTCTATATTTCACGCAATAATTTTTGTAATCTTGCAGTAAGCGAGAGAAATTTACATGAGAGCTTATGTATTTAAATATTATGGTTATATGGGATTAAGCCACAATTAATGGTTGTAATGAAAATTACATTTTAATTACTAATGCTTGACTTTTCAAATTCTACTCCAAAAATCGTTCTCAACACAGATTATTTTAAATAATTCTGCGAAAATGTATAACTACGTTGCTTGTTATTCCCTTATCTCCTTTCAAAATTGATACGCTTATCCTTGTCTTGTAGGCAGCAGGATATTATATACTCCGCTATGGTTGGTATATTCTTGGTGTTGACTTCTTCTTTTAGTATTGGCAACCAAAGCCTGCTACGCATTTTTTTTCGTTAAGTAGAATGGGGACATATGGTGTTGTTGTCATCTTTGAATATCTTCTTGTAAGTGTTTCTGGATTGCTTGTTGTTTTGTTGTTTTATTTCTTCAATCTTGTAATATTCCTTGTTTATAAATGACAATGGGTAGTCATTTTAGTCAAAACCTTTGTTAGCAGGTTTTTTTTAGACAGGTTCTTCAGGCCTTCCACATGCAGATGTTATAATTTCTTTTTTGATGTTTACGTTGTGGTTCAAGTGGTAATATAAATATCTGTTGATATGGGCTGGTTTTATGTAAACTTTATTTCCATATCATATCCTGTTTCTTCTTTTGTGACTAACACATCCAGAAAAGGAATTTAAGTGTTGCTTAGCTTTTGCATGGTGAATTTGATTAATTTTTTACATAATAATATATATTTACATAATAATAATAACATATTTACATAATAATATAATACATAATAATATGCATATTTACATAATAATATACACTTGCAACGAAATATGTGATAAAATCTTAATTCGACGACTGAATTGACTAAATATACAACCTTCAGATGCTGTAAGGTTCAATTATTTGGCCGGTATCACCGTTTGCCGTCTGCTATGGACGACAGTCCCTGAAATGACATAAAACTTCAGTCAAATGAAATAATAATGAAAGTGAGAGACAGTGATTTTACAGTGTTTGCCGGCAATACGTGTAATGACTAGGCCTGACGAGAATGACGTGTTACACTTATTGCCTGCGACATATATCCTCCTGAGACCTGACCTGATCTTTTTTGTTTTTTTTTGATTAAATAATAGAATTTGTTTGATGTTTAGTATAAAAACACATGTAAATTTTTCTGAATTTTTATTTTTTTGCTGAATGTGAAAAAAACATGTCCATTTAAAAGGACATCAGGATCGCATCAATACAAACTTATTGTAAATGAAATTGTTTAAAGCAATTATTATTTCCCGTTAAACATAAAAATATGTCACATGATTCACAATAAACTTTTGTTTTACCCTTACAACCTGGAAGCTTACATCTAACAGAATTTTTTAACTCGGATGCCATTGCAGGAATGTGTTGTATCTTTCTCTTAGTAGGCGTTTGAAGTGATGTTCTAGGTTTGTAACTGTTTCTAGTTACCAGTGTTGAAATGTTCTCAAAATCAGAATTTTCAGAAATGTTATCTTTAAGGAGCAACTCAGAAACAGCTATTTTAAACTCCAGGAACTGCATAACGGTTTTATTAGCATCACCCAGTTGCTTATGGTCATCTCTGTACAGAATCCAAGAATTGGCAATCGCAAGATCAAATAAGTGAAAAATGGTTTTTACTGTCCATTTCTTACTTCTAGCTCCCATTCGATAATAACTGATCATCCTGTCAATTAAATCTATTCCCCCCATGGATTCGTTGTACTTTTTAACAATGTTTGGTCTAGGTACCTCAACATATCGGGAGTCCTTTTTTGACCATCGCTTACATTCATCTGAAGGTTCTATTTGCAACGCAGTTGACGCTAGCATAACTGATTTCATGTCATACCATTGGACTATGTTAATTTTTCCATCAGATCTTACATCTTGCTCAGAAGAACCACGACCTAATCGACTCATCACCTTATCTGATGTTACATGAACTGCTTTGGGTATTCTGGATCTCATTATTGTACCAGTTAAAAAAATATTTTTGTTTAACATGTACTCAAGTAAAGGTAAGGTGGTGAAATATCTATCAATGAAAACATGTGTTCCTTCTGATAATGTTGTAGATAACTTAATTACTGCAGATGGACCAACACCTAACTTCTTAACATCATCATCATTCTGCAGAAATGTATTTTTCCCTTGATAAATATCGAAGTCTAATATTAATCCTTTGGGAGTGGCGCAGACAAAATTTTTTAATCCTTCTGGATTAGGTTTACCTCGAACAAATTGTTTCATGTTACACACTCCCGTAAAAGGTATCATTTGTTCGTCCACAGCAACCTCACTGTATCTTGGAAGTGTTAAGCAACCTCTTCGTATTCTTTCAATCAAAGGCCGGATCTTAAATAATTTGTCAGCATTTCTTTGATCTTGAGGCACATCAGCGTCAATAACTACTTTTAAATTGCTTCTGATTTGAAAATATCTATCACGTGTCATGGCTTGTGCAATACTGTTGACTCTTGTTGTCTTGGCCCAAAACATTCTAATTTGTGGATACTTTAGACAGGACATTAGGATAGATATTCCAAAAAATTTTTTCACCTCAGTTAGAGTAACGTTCAAAGCTTTTCCTTTTTCTTGCAAAAATTTAATATTCGTACAATTACAAATATTCTCAAAATCTGAATCATCAAAATACATACCGACGTAGTTTTCAACTTTCCAATTTTGCCTCTCGTGGACTGTATCGACAATTCCAATAAAATCTACATGCTGAGGGACAAAAACACCCATTTTATTCCATGTATTTCGGTTCTCAAGCTTTTTCTTTCGTTCGTTGAGTGGCACGTTATCTAATTCATCTTCGGATGGTATTTCTGTGTCTTGTTCATCATCTGAGCCAAATTGAGCCAAATCTGATTGCTGAGACAATTCTTCATTTGGATCAAGGCCGTCATCATAGTTTTCAGAATCTGAAACGTCTATATCCGAACTTTCCAGACATTCAAGAAGTCTTTCATGGTCTACTTCGGGTCTTAAAAATTTTTTGTTACCAAAGACAGCTGAAACAAAAAAGTCTAATATAATATTTTATATAATTTACTATTTTATTTGGGAATTAAAGCTACAATTGTAGTTTTAAATTAATTTATTGACGTTTCATGCACAATAATACATAATATTTTATGTATGTCTAAAGACCTGACGTCCATAGAAATGGACGTCCCTATTTTAGATAAAAACAAACTCAAAATGGTTTGCTAAGACAATTAAATCACATTAATATATTTATAATATCGTATGTTATTAGACTAAGCAACATTTAGGTTAATAATCTAATAAAATTAGCTACTTACCATCAATTGTTTTTCTAGAACTGCTCGCCATGTTTATCACTTGCGATTAAGAGGTTAACTAAATTAAAATGTGGTCTCATCAATACAGCGCGCTGTTGTCAGGTTCACTAATATGTACACTACGATGGACTGTGGGACTAGGCGGTGTAAATTTAGTTCTTGCGAAAAAAATATATAATACGTAAATGTCCATTTAATTGGACATCAGGTCTCAGGAGGATATACACTATATATATATATATATATATATATATATATATATATATATATATATATATATATATATATATATATATATATAACACTGTTTTTGATGGGTTGGAGTCAATTGACTCCAACCCATCAAAAACAGTGTTATATTTTTTCCAAACGAGTCACAAGTACTTCTTTTTTCTTTATATATATATATATATATATAATTATATATATATATATATATATATATATATATATATATATATATATATATATTGCTGACCATCTTTTATACTTTATTTCATATATTTTTTATGTTGTTTATTGTTTTTATATTGCTGACTGTTTACTAAGTCCTAAATATTCTAAGTACTCCTTTTAATAAAAATTTTTTGGTTTCTTGTTTGTATACATATTAGCTTACATATATTATCTATTTCAGCCTTTAGTTTCTTAAGAGCCTGATGATACTGTATATCTTGTAATCACAAAACCGGTCGCCAAATCGTTCGTTTAATAAAAATCTACAACCTAACACGGAAGACCCTAGTCCCTAACATTATTGATCTATTCCATTTCTGTGGTTTATTTCCTGTTTTACCATGTTGTCTACATTATCCATACCTTGTAACGACAATATTTTGCCTACCACAGGGGGCATTAATACAGGGGATAGAAAATTGGGGGAAGAAACTATTGGGGGTGGAGATAAGGCAAGCAAAATAATCGCTACTTGTGCGAACGGCACTCAGGGTTTGGTAGGAGAGCTGGGGTCGTGGATAAGTAAAAGATAAAGGGGGTGGAATGGGAAAACTACAAAAAAAATAAAGGTGTACTTAATCTCTTAAGATAAACAAAATAAAAATAAACAAGAAACACCTCAAGGAATTTAATATAGGGCGCCACTTGAGGTGCCTAATTATACCTATTACAACCACTAGTTGCAACTAGGAAAATAATTAGAAAACATTAAAAACATATCTTTTTTAAATAAGACTCAAAAAAGGGTTAGTTCAAAAAAGATATAAAATGTTAAGAAAACAAAATTCAACATTTATTTTTGTGTCACCACAAACAGTTACAAAATGGAGAAAAGAATACAGAAATACAAAATACAAAAACTTACGTGTCATCCGCTTACAAACTCCAGTAGTTGGAGATACTACATAATCTTACAAAGTTACATGGAGGTTAACCTTGTTTAAAAATAAAACAAACTAATAGTTAAAAAAAAAATAATAAAAAACGAGCTGTCATAAGTTAATATAAAATTTCAAAAAAAAAACTAAACACACAAATTGACAGCTCAGCTCAAAACCTAAAATTTACAATTTTAAATGTAACAATTTTTAACTTTCAACGAAAGCAATTATTATTTTATAAAAAAATTGTCTGTCTTTACTTTAAATCTTGAACACAAAAAAACAGTAACCTTGATTTTCACTTAACAAAAAACTTGTCACATCTCTGGAGTATTGACATCATCAGCGAAAACATCCATTGGGGGTTGGAACAGCAACATAAACAGTCTACATAATAAATATGTGTCTGTTTATCTGAGCACTGGAAATCTAAAGAACAACTAGAACTAGACCATATAAATGGATTTTCTCTGGCTTCATCTTTCTGCCCTGACCAAGGGGAACATGGAGGATCTTCAATCTATGTAAAAGACGGTGTGGTTTGGAAAGAACATTCTAATATATGTTCTCAATCTGAGAAATATAATTTTGAAGTGAGTTCTGTTGAAATAGAATATTGCCTTTTTAATTGTGTTGTGTTGTGTATTTATCTGCCTGGACGTGGCTCTATTGATGTTTTTATGTCAAAACTGGATCTAATACTTGATGTGCTAGTCTTCGAAGGTAAGGCTATAATATTAACAGGTGATTTTAATATAGATTTCAAATCAAATGCATTAAGTAAACAGAACTTGGTGAATGTTTTAGATTCTTATGGCTTAACCGTAACTGTGAATGATTATACAAGAGTAACTGCAATTAGTAAAACTCAAATTGATTATATTGCTACAAACATAAATCACCCACAAAAAACAATGGTCGTGGAAAGTTTTATCTCTGATCATCGTGCGCAACTGTTCCAATGTAGCATTAACACAGACAATGATACCTATATATTCATCCGTTCATATAGTGAAAGGAACATAAATCGTTTTGCTCAAACCCTTGAGTCAACAAATTGGTCAGAGGTATTTAATACAATTTCTGCTTTTTTAAATACTATCTATTAGCTTTTTTAAATAGTATCCAAATTTACTTTCGGTCCCATTTTCTACTATTTAAATGTAAACCTAAAAAATGTATACGTTCGAATTGGTTTACGCAGGAACTGTACAATTTTTTAGAAATAATCTATCAGCAAAATAGTAGTCTTAGGCCAGTCCTTCATTTGGCAAAGGCAGAATATTCAATTAAATTAAAAGCAGCTAAAAGTAGTCACTTCATGAGACAGTTAAACGAATCATCAAATAAAATTAAATGTATTTGGCATTTAGTAAACTTAACAGTCGGGAAACAAAATAACTCAAAAGTACCTAGTGATGATAACAGTAATTTAGCAGACAAATTTAACCACCATTTTGTTTAAATGGCTCCAAAGTTACTTGCCGCTTTGGATCCTACTAAAATAGATGGGTTTACATCAGCATCAAAAAACCGTAATAGTTCTTCTATGTTTCTATATCCAACTAACCCATAGGAAATAACTAGTATGGTCGGAAGTTCTAAATCCAAACACAGTTGTGGTTTTGATCAGATTTCCCTTAAGTTATTAAAACAATGCATTCATGCTCTCGCAGATCCACTGACGGATATTTGTAATGCCTCTTTTCAACAAGGAATATTTCCTAGTATGTTTAAACTATCTATTGTAATCCCTTTATTCAAAAGTGGTGATAAACATGACCTTAGCAACTATCGTCCCATAAGTCTCTTATCTGTGTTTTCAAAGATAATTGAAACTCTAGTTTATACTAGAATGAACGCATTTCTAAAAAAGCATAGTGTCTTGCATAATTTTCAACATGGTTTTACATCTTCTAAGTCTACAACTACAGCTCTTGCAAATTTTGCCAACTTAGTGTTGGATGCTTTGGACAGACGAGAGAAGGCATGTGGTTTATTTCTCGATTTGTCCAAGGCTTTTGACACTTTGGATCATAATTTGTTGCTAATAAAACTTGAGGAGATTGGTATTCGTGGTATAGTTCTAAAATGGTTTACTTCCTACCTAGAGAATAGAAGACAAAAAGTAAAGATAACATCTAATGGACTTGTAAACGAATCAAACACATTGGATATCCATTATGGTATCCCTCAGGATAGTGTATTGGGTTCTCTACTTTTTATAGTATTTATTAATGATATAGCTTTGGTAACTAATTCACTGACTGGGGTTAACGTTATGAGTTATGTGGATGATACCAACATTCCAGTCACAGGAACGTCTGATCAAAATTTGCAAAATAAAACTACACAGATACTATCCACCATCAACAGTTATTTCTTATCCAACAAATTAGTTTTGAATGAAGAGAAATCAAAGTATATGATTTTCATGTCAAATAATTTATTAAACCATCAAGCCACTATAGAAGCAGCAATAGATAAAAGAGACTGCACGAAGTTGCTGGGGGTACTTCTAGACAGTAATTGTAAATGGTCAAACCACCTAATTTGAAATCCAGATTAAGTAGCGCATGTTATGCATTGAGAATTCTTTCACGTCTCTTTCATACATCAATATTAAAAACAGTATACTTTTCCATTTTTACTCAATAGTCAAATATGGCATTGAAGTCTGGGGTTGTACCTCTGAATTAGAGCAGATATTTGTACTTCAGAAAAGAGCTATTAGGATAATGTATAAAATGAAATTTAGAGATTCTTGTAGAGGCATCTTTAGACAAAACAATATTCTGACAATTCCTGGTCTGTATATATTTTCGTGTATAATGTATTTGCATAGCAAAATTTATGAATTTAATAAATTTCAATTTAACCATGTTTATTCAACAAGATTAAGAGACAATCACTTTATGCTTCCACAACATCGTTCTGTTTTGTTGGAAGGTAGCACACATTATGCAGCCATAAGTTTCTTTAACAAATTAAGAATAGATATACGAATGAATTTACATCAGCCAAACTTTAGGAGGTGTGTACATCAATACATTTGTGAGCTAGAGCCATATTCTAAAAATACTTTTTAAGTATGTTTTATCGTGATTAATTAATTTATATAATTTTAAGATGTACCTATGTCTGTAACTTTGACTTGTCTCATACATGTACTTTGTATAATGTCGCATGTGATCAATAAATTTGAGTTGACTTGACTTGACTTGATACGAAATAAGTACAACATCACAACATTCAAAACAAACAACGTACTGTCCTCTCCAAATCCAAACCCAACAACTCACAAGAAAGATAAAAAACTGCATCTATAAAATAAACTGAACGCAACAATTTCTATATAGGAGAAACCACTAGACCACTAAGTGTCAGGATAAACTAGTATGGACATACATCAAGAACAGAGACTTCGACCAATCTGAAATATTCAACCTACCTGGGATAACGACCACAGAGTACAATGGAAAGATGCATAAATAATCATGAAGAAAACAGACACGAAAAAGAAAAAAATCAAAGGAACAGCTCTCAAAACAACAAGAATATACCAACAGTAGCCAGATTAAAGAAAGTCCCAGACTATACACAAAACATATGAAACAGACAATACACAAACTCATGTTCTACTTTAAACACATTATATAAACAAATAAAACAATAAAACACACAAAACAGTCAGAATTTAAGATTCAGAGGGTAAAAACAGCACCCTTAGATTTTTTGTCAACCAAAAGAATGCTATATACAGCAGCTTATAAAAGAAATATGGACACAGAAATCCCTTCCCAATGATTAGAATATTGAAATACTTTGCACCATATACAAAAAAGGAGATATCTTTGACTGTTCTCACCACAGAGGAAATACGCTTCTAAATGCAGTGTATAAAATATTTTCCACAGTACTATGTCACCGTATGGCACCATATGCAGTAGGAAAATACCAGGCTGGTTTCAGAGGTGGTAAATCTATAATTCATCAGATTGCAACCCTGAAAGAAATTTTGGAAAAAACATTGGAATATGGCATTGATACTCATCACATATTTATAGACTACAAAGCAGCCTACGACTCTGTGAATACAAGAGAAATGTTCAAAGTAATCAAAGAGCTAGGAATAACAAATCAATTGGTAAATTTAACAAAACTAACTCTTGAAAATGTAGAGTACGAATGTATGAAAAATGTTGAATGTAGAGTACGAATTCAGGGGGAATTGTCTAAACCTTTTAAAACAAATAATGGGCTGCATCAGGGAGACCCTCTCTCCTGTACACTGTTCAATCTGGCTCTGGAAAAAGCCATACGTATGTCACAAATCACAACCACTGGTTCATTATATAATAAATTAGTGAACATACTGGCCTACGCTGATGATATCAATATTGTTGGGAGAACAAAAAACGCTGTACGAAATGCGTTTGTAGCATTAAAAGAATCAGCTACAAAAATAGGTTTAACAATAAACACCTATAAAATGAAGTATATGAAAATAAGCAAGCAACCACAAATCTTACGACTATTCGTTATAGAAAAGACGTCATCGAAGCAGTGAACGAATTTGTATACTGAAACGCTCAATACTCCGGGAGTATTGGGTTTTTGGAAGTGTAAGACTTCATAATTCCAGAAGAACTGGAAGAGAGGTAATGAAAATACTAAAAATAGGGCTAAGCTCAGAGGAACAAATTTAAATGGCCAAAGAGACACTAAATCTCAAGTGAGTGTTCGGGCTAGCTTCAATGCACTGGATTGTGGCTTTAAAGATATAAACAACAATAACAAGAGATAATGAGCTAATGAGACAAGAAAGAAATGAGACCTGGTAATATCAAACGTGATACAACTGAAGAAGGTCACTGGGAATAAATTTATAGAAAGAGAACAATAGGAAGAGGAAAGAAGGGCGCCAACTCAACGATAGTTGAGATTTTGAAGTAACAAATGAATCTGGAGATAATACTCTGAAATACAAAAATACTAAATAATAATCTTGTTTTGCTATGTTATATACTGGTTAGTAGAACTGAAATAAAACTCAAAATAGCAACAATAATTATATTTTTATAAAAATGTATATAGGTATATGTGTATAAACAATTTACATATAATGCAAAGTCAAATAATAGTGGTAGTGGATGGTGTACACATACAATGGGACCTAATAGCCCCTCAACAAACGAATAGTCACTACCACTGGCCAAATAAAATATGAAATATTAGTAAAAATTCAAGAATAGTCCGTATCATAGCCAAAGTCTTAAAACAAAAAGGTAGTCATTTAAATTTAAATTAGTTCTACTAAAATGAGATACAAATATTGTAAATATATCAAACTTGATAAATCTGTTACAATTATTATATTATATCCAAAAAATGAGTCTTCAATACTCTTTATATAATGTTTAAAAAAAAACCACATGAAATTTATTTCCCTTCCCAAAATCAAATTGTATTAAGTATATCAAATGTATTAAAAAAAATATATATTATATCAAACAAAAGTGAGTTTGGTCAGTACTCTTGAAATCCTATTTAAACACCCAATAAAAGCATGTAATGTATTTTCTTCTCCCCAATATTTTAGAATTAGATTTATCAAAAATTAAATTATCAAAAAAAAAGGTATTTACCTTATCATATGCATATGATGAGTTAGATATATAGTAACAAATAATACATAGTAACAAAATAGATAGTAATACAAGAAGTCAAATAGTTAAACAACTTATCTTTACAGCACTATAAGTCCATAGGAAAAACTCCTCTTGGCACGGCTACATCAGTTTATGGCTGTAAAGACGAATCCTGGTCACAAAAGCCACAACCAGTCACTGGTCTCTGGGTGACAGCAAAATCCACCACAAGTTGCTAACTATGTATCTAAGGATTTTAGTTACTAGTCCTTGAGGGAATATTCTGAAGAGAATATCCTCAAGTGAAGTGACGGAATATGGAACTGCAGCACGCCAAAAAAAAACTCTTCCTTTTTATGTGGAACTCATAAATGAATATTGATTTTATTATACAAATTACTTATTTATATTATTATTAATGAATTATATTCTTCCCCAAATTATTTTTCTGCTCCAATTCCGTCACTTTGAAGGTGAAAAATTTCACCGATTGACGTGGCTGCGTAGAGTTCTGACCAAAACTGATCGTTTTCGTACAAACTCGACCAATCTTTCAAAGCGCTAACCGCGTGGGTGGAGAAATGTCGATTTAAAATCGATCGTAGGCGGGTAATAAAAATTTCTAAAGGGGTTAATCAGTAGCGTAAACGCTACATTCTCCCTCATCTCCAGCAAAAAAAAAAACTTTTTTTTTTGTGGCAGAACGATCCAACGCTGGGTCGACAATGAACGTTGATACGTTGAAATTAAACATTTTCCTCACCAGTCAACCATTTGCTCAGGAATTGGAACAAAATCAAGGACGAAATAAAAATATGGAACGAAGAATATGAGACGAAGTCATACATTTTTTTTTAATGCGATAATGTATGTTAATTTAGTATAAACCAAAGATAAAAAAAAATAAAAAGGTATACATTTTGAGTTTAATTCTATAACCTTACAGATCAAGTTAACTTTTAACACTACCTATCTACATTCTCAAGTATTTGTAAAAACAACCATTCGTTAAAACTACATTATAGATGTGTATTAACAACCCCTAACACAACATCTCCAAGAACCATTCATAACAACGAAATTCAAACAAAGTCCTATGAACTTTACCCAACGTTGATACTAGAGCGACCAGATTCTATTCGTCACCATAGAGTTCAATGAGGGCCTAATTACTCAGAACTAGTTGAAACTACAAAACCTAAACATATATATGGTTCGGGGAATCAACAACAAGGTAAAAGATAATTCAATACACCTACTTGATTTAGCAGCGGTAGGAAAACACACAATCGGTAAAGGCACAAGCCTAGATACTAGCAAGCCCACTATACTCATGGTATAGGGTATGCTAAAAAAAGGTAAGTAAGATAAATGCAATCCCAACTTATAGTAAAGGATATGCACAAAAGGGAAAAGATAATTGCACGTCCAGATCTACTCATGGTAGAGGATATGCACAAAACTCACTTCTACCAGCTATACACTTGGTAGAAGGAAAGATAAAAGAGATCCTAACTGTAATACCTAAACTGTACTATTTACGTGTTCCAATTCTTTACTCACGACAAGAACAGTAAAGGACAGATTTTTAGGACTCTATAATCAAGATAAAGATAAGATATATATTCATAAGATATAGATAAGAAATAAACTTATCCAGGTAAAGGTAAAGATAACTAACTTAAGGTAAAGGTATGAGATAAACCAATTAAGGTAAAGGTACGAGATAAACTCAATTAAGGTAAAGATAAAGATACCCTCAAGGTAAAGGTACGAGATAAACTCAGTCAAGGTACGAGATAAACTCAAGGTAAAGATACGAAATAAACTCAAGGTAAAGATGCGAAATAAACTCCATTACAGGTATGAGATAAATTCCATCAAGGTAAAGATAAACTCACTTTAGGTACAGATAAAGATAACTCCCATCTACCAATCCATATGGCTAGTAGGGAGACAGGTAAACAAACTGGATACAATAAGATATGTTAAAAAAAAATCAAATACTTTCAAAGATAATAGCATAGGAGATTACCTCCAAGTTAAACAGACTTACTTACTGCTGAATATCAGAACGATCCAATTCTAAATGACTCATTCTGATTTCAACCTAAGAGACACTCAAGGAACAACTAATATGTATTTATATTTCTGAGCCAAGTGAGGGCACACATCCAGGGTGATCAATCCTGAACCCACGCTAAAACACCGACACAGTAAGTGAATATGAATGCATAAGCTTCGTGGTCCGGAACCACAAAACCATACAACACTATTAAAGAAAATCTTTGGACTGTTTTCCGAATTATCCCTGTAAATATCTATTCAACTCAGAACTCAAGATGGGGAAATTCCCATATATCCATCCTGTACTCCTATGATATGCAGTTGGACTTTTAAGAGAAAACAAACAACAAAATTAGCAAGTCCATAAACCAAGATAATAACCAACATTAAGATAAGATAAAAAAAAAATAGAAGGCAAAATAGCACAACATCTTATGGGTTTTTGCCAGGTAAACAAAATAGACAATCAGATCTTAAACAACCAAACTGGAACAGAAGTGATAAGGGACCAATGAGATCTAACGATATAAGTTGAAATGGAAAATCAATCTGTCGATAACTATCCATTTAACCTGGTTGGGGAAGATTTGTCGGTTTGCATGTAACACAGATTTTGCATTTAGCGATATAGCTACGTACAGTTTGACGCATCTTCGGCCAGTAATAAAGTTCAGATATTCGACGGAAAGTTTTGTAGAAACCAAAATGAGCTGCAGTAGGATGGTCATGAAAAGTGGCCAAAACCTCTGCTCTATTAGGAGTTGGAACGACTATCTTCCAATCCGACATTCCAGTAAGGGAATCTATGGAACTTAAGACATGTTTATACAAAACACCATGTTCAACTTTAAAATCAGGAAATTTACCTGGTACATTCTGTACATTATACAACATTTTTTTAACAATGGACTGGTTAGATGACGGACTCTCAACTCATACTCTAATTCAGGAGCTAACAGATGCTCTACCTTGAACGCAGACATATTACACAACTGAGAAATATACAAGAGAATGAGTAAAAGTAGGCAAAGTTTAACTTACTCTCTGACTCCAAATTAATATTCTGAAGGGATACCTATACCAGTAATGTTTAATTGTTTTGGTCCAGTTATGAAATCCAATGACATATTTTGCTACAACACCCTAAGGAACCTAAAATTTCAAAACTGTTATTTCGAGGTAGTGACTCAACTTATTGGCTACTCCGGACTTGTAAAATATGTGAAATAGTTAACTTTAGTTAGGTACTTAAATTTTTAATTAATTTATTATTAATCTAAATTGTTATTTAATCAATCAAAAACAAAGCAATTTATTCAGTCTACACAGTATATAGCAAAAACAAGTCAATTTAAGATATAGATATAAGGTAATGTCCAAAAAAAAAATTGAAAAACAAAACTAAACGTTAAAATGAAAATCTAAAAGCACAACCAGTGAAAACCACAACAACCCAAGATCAAAATCAAAAGTTAAAGGAGATATATATATATTTTTTTTAAGCCACAAGTGGAAAAGAAGCCACACGTTGGGTCTAGCCAATTGAAACGCTCAATACTCCGGGAGTATTGGGTTTTTGGAAGTGTAAGACTTCATAATTCCAGAAGAACTGGAAGAGAGGTAATGAAAATACTAAAAATAGGGCTAAGCTCAGAGGAACAAATTTAAATGGCCAAAGAGACACTAAATCTCAAGTGAGTGTTCGGGCTAGCTTCAATGCACTGGATTGTGGCTTTAAAGATATAAACAACAATAACAAGAGATAATGAGCTAATGAGACAAGAAAGAAATGAGACCTGGTAATATCAAACGTGATACAACTGAAGAAGGTCACTGGGAATAAATTTATAGAAAGAGAACAATAGGAAGAGAAAAGAAGGGCGCCAACTCAACGATAGTTGAGATTTTGAAGTAACAAATGAATCTGGAGATAATACTCTGAAATACAAAAATACTAAATAATAATCTTGTTTTGCTATGTTATATACTGGTTAGTAGAACTGAAATAAAACTCAAAATAGCAACAATAATTATATTTTTATAAAAATGTATATAGGTATATGTGTATAAACAATTTACATATAATGCAAAGCCAAATAACAGTGGTAGTGGATGGTGTACACATACAATGGGACCTAATAGCCCCTCAACAAACGAATAGTCACTACCACTGGCCAAATAAAATATGAAATATTAGTAAAAATTCAAGAATAGTCCGTATCATAGCCAAAGTCTTAAAACAAAAAGGTAGTCATTTAAATTTAAATTAGTTCTACTAAAATGAGATACAAATATTGTAAATATATCAAACTTGATAAATCTGTTACAATTATTATATTATATCCAAAAAATGAGTCTTCAATACTCTTTATATAATGTTTAAAAAAAAACCACATGAAATTTATTTCCCTTCCCAAAATCAAATTGTATTAAGTATATCAAATGTATTAAAAAAAATATATATTATATCAAACAAAAGTGAGTTTGGTCAGTACTCTTGAAATCCTATTTAAACACCCAATAAAAGCATGTAATGTATTTTCTTCTCCCAATATTTTAGAATTAGATTTATCAAAAATTAAATTATCAAAAAAAAAGGTATTCACCTTATCATATGCATATGATGAGTTAGATATATAGTAACAAATAATACATAGTAACAAAATAGATAGTAATACAAGAAGTCAAATAGTTAAACAACTTATCTTTACAGCACTATAAGTCCATAGGAAAAACTCCTCTTGGCACGGCTACATCAGTTTATGGCTGTAAAGACGAATCCTGGTCACAAAAGCCACAACCAGTCACTGGTCTCTGGGTGACAGAAAAATCCACGGGTTACATACACAAGTTGCTAACTATGTATCTAAGGATTTTAGTTACTAGTCCTTGAGGGAATATTCTGAAGAGAATATCCTCAAGTGAAGTGACGGAATATGGAACTGCAGCACGCCAAAAAAAAACTCTTCCTTTTTATGTGGAACTCATAAATGAATATTGATTTTATTATACAAATTACTTATTTATATTATTATTAATGAATTATATTCTTCCCCAAATTATTTTTCTGCTCCAATTCCGTCACTTTGAAGGTGAAAAATTTCACCGATTGACGTGGCTGCGTAGAGTTCTGACCAAAACTGATCGTTTTCGTACAAACTCGACCAATCTTTCAAAGCGCTAACCGCGTGGGTGGAGAAATGTCGATTTAAAATCGATCGTAGGCGGGTAATAAAAATTTCTAAAGGGGTTAATCAGTAGCGTAAACGCTACAATACCTGGGAGCGCTCCTTAATACTGAAAATAATACTACCACAGAGACAAACCGCAAAATCCACAATTATATCAACAAATACAAAAATAAAACTCTACAAAACAATAATACGCCTAGTCCTAACATATGGTTCAGAGACCTGGACTTAACAAAAAATAAGGAACACATGTTAGAATGTTTCGAAAGAAACTAAGGCGAATCTATGGAGCAGATAATGACAATGGAATGTGGAGAAGACGATACAACTTCGAACTTTATAGAATATACCAGGAACCTGATATCGTAAAACATAATAAGATAGGACGTTTGGGGTGGATAGGACATGTAATGCGGATGGAACAAAATGACCTAGCTAGAACAACGCTTCTGAATAGACCCATTGGTTCCTTGATAACATTGATGAAGACACGAGAAATATGGGAATATGTACTTGGCGGAGAAAGGAGATGGATAGGGAGGACATGAGAGAACTTCTTGAGGAGGCTAGGACCCACAGAGGGTTGTAAAGCCAGAATGATGATGATGAAATAATGCTGTTGCCTACAAGATAGAGTCCAAGTAACTCAACAGTCAGTTAAATTATATCCCAACTTATCAACTTGATGGTTGTACCTTTTATCACAATTTTTTAAAATAATATTTTTTGAAAACGGTTTCCTGAGTAGAAATCGAAACGTAAACATGAATTAAAAATGAAGTTTTCATTAAAGTTAATAATAGTGGCTAAACCTCATATAAACATTATACTTAAATTAGACATGCCATAAGGAATAAGTTTAAAAATCTATTTAATAGTTTCTCTCAAGCAAATACTATTATTGGAACAGACATCTGTACCAGGCAAATCAAATCAAATATTATATTTTATTTTAAATTTGCTACAAAAAAAAATAGGAACATGGAACATTTCTGCGTAAGTACATATTTATCAACTAAAAATGAGAATAATATTCTAATCTATAAATATAGATTCATTGATGGCGCTTGGGCAATGACTGAATGGACCAAATTTATAAAATTTTATTTACATGTATAAACTACATTATACTTTACTTATATATATTCATATTATTTTATGACTTCTCGCGCCGTTTTAGATGTGTCATAATAATTTTTTATTGTTTATTGTATAATTGACCTTAAAATGAATTACATAATTTAAATGACATTGATGGACTGATTCATAAGTAAGTTTTTTGGGAATAGTTGGAAGGTGCGTCACGTATAGTTAGATCACCAAATTGTGATTATGGGTCAATAAAGTAAGGAGTAAATTCCTTGCCGATTAATGGTTAGTTTTTCTTGAGAAATTGTACATTTAAATAATAATATCTTTAAACGCAACACCAAAATGCAACCTTATATTGTCACAATTATTTTAAAATTATGTCTTACTGTATATTTTTATTTCTTTTCTAAAACTGTATTGTATACTGGTGACACTGTAACAAATTACTTTATTTTATGTTTTTCATTATAATTATATTAAACAAGTCTTCGGTTTTTTTCCATGTCTGCTATAAACAAGTTATCTGCCAACACCCGATAGACTTTTTATTAAGCCCTGTAGAAAAATAGTAGAAAAATATTATTTGTAAATAAGTTTTAGGAAATTTTATAATTATAGGTAAAAATTTGTATGTTATCGAAATGAAAAAATGGGGAATTGTGACGAGCTTTGATTGGCGGAGATTGAAAAAGGAAGGAAGGAGAGGTAGGAAGCAGTAGCAGTGAAAGTTTGTGAGTTTTCGTGTAGTTAGTGTATCTGACAGAAGCTGATCCAGTAAAATATTGTAAGTCATATTTTTCTACTTATATTCCGAGTCACTGTTCAGGCCAACGAGAGATTCAGTTTATCGGAAAAAAAAGATATTCCAAGAGTCATTTTTCACTCAGGCCAACGAGAGATTCAGTTTATCGAGAGAAGAAGAAGCTAGCATAATTTGAACGATTCGTGCATTTGAAGGAGATCATTAAGGACGATATACTTGCAATAATTTGTTGTAAGATTGCTGATTACCTAGGGAGCGGCCACGAGTAAATAGTATAGTCTACAAATAACAAGGATCTGGACCACTCATCATCAGAGAGAGATAGTTTTGTTTTCTGCAGTTTTTCTTTCATTGATAACACAATTTTTACAGTTAATTTAGAAAGGATATAAATATTTTGATTAGGAGATTTAGAATAATATTTGGATGTTGAGATTTCAACTAATATTGTTTGTACCATTAATTTTGAAGGTTCACGTACGTAGAACAAAATTTTGAGAATCATTATATGAGATTTTGTTTATTGAAAATATTTGAGTGTGAATTATTTCATTATTTTTATTTCAATATATAGTGTTATATCATATGTGTTTTTTATTATTCCGGTATTCTTTGGACCTTACCTTTCACATGTAATAGCATAGATATTGAAGCACGAATTTAACCCTGAGATAAGAGAATTAAAAAGTGTAATAGAGTCATAATCATATCATTTAAATAATTTTAATTAATCAATTAATTAATTAGCTAATTAATTGCTTGGCGCACCAAGACTTGAAATATCACAATAATATATATATATATATATATATATATATATATATATATATATATATATATATATATATATATATATATATATATATATATTATTGTGTGATATTTCAAGTCTTGGTGCGCCAAGCAATTAATTAGCTAATTAATTCATAGAATCCTTATTAATCTCAGTTCCAAATGTTATGAACCTTGGACTGTTGGAAGTTTAATCAATCTTCACCTGTGGCTGGCTAACCAGCCACAACGTAGACTATTAATACATGATTTTTTGCATTGACTTCGCTTGTTTGTTCTTTGTTTCTCTAAAGAGATCACTGGGGGGGAATGGTGTTCTCAACCACCTTTTCCTTTCATTTTTTGGTTTTTACAGACTTTTACAGACAGGTTATCAACCAAATTTGTCATATATTTTTTAAATAAACCGCTCTATTGTATTAGAGTTGGTATTCCGCCTTGCTGTTCTGTCACGTGTTGAGCTCAAGGCTACTGGCTTTTCACGTTGTTGGCGTTGCTAATACTTCTTGCCTCCATTTCACCGGCAGCAGACTAGAAGCTCGTAGTGATAACTTCATTATACTTTTAAATTACTAATTTTCAATCTAATCATTTTAATAATGCTACCTACCTAAAATTAAAATTAAACTTTAACTATTGATATACTGTTGGAAGTGCATCTTAGATCTTTTTTAGTTTTTCTTCATATTAATGTTTTTTTTTACTTAAGTTTTTTTACATAATTTTTATATACATGTAGAATTGTTTCATAACCTCCTGGACCTCGAAAATACGCATGCCCGAAAAAGTAAATGGATCCTAAAAACATGCACCATTTTAATTTCATAGGAAATTGGACCACTAATCTTAAACAATACAGTTAGTCATCGCATTTTTATTTTATTTCACATAGAAATATGTAATAAAAATTTATGACTTCCCGTCTTCACTCGATAAGAATTGCTGTGTAAAAATGTAAAATATTTATATTGCACTAATACAAATAAATAAATAACAAATTAATGTATGATAGAAAAATAATAGGATTTTGGTTTTAAATTCAGCTAAATAAGCCAAACGAGACGAAAACCTCAAATTCCTTGGGAAAAATATTCGCATGAGATTTTTTGCATAATCACTTTCATAAAAGACCGCAGAATGATGTTCAAGAGGTCGCTTTTACAAAAAGTGGTCCATAAAAGTGGTTATATAAATCCATTTTTAGGTTGGGATAACGGCCTCAAACAACTAAAAACAATGTTTTAAAATCAAATAGAACAAAAAATTAAAATTATTTTTTCATGATGACTTGTCTATTTGTTGTCTATTACTAAAACAGAATTGGAAGGTAAATTGGGAAGAAGTTTGTCTTTCAACCACTTCATATAATTCTGGTGATGCATGTCTTCATGATAATCACCAGTTTTTTGTCCTGATTTGAAAATGAGAGCAGCATTTTCGACAAATCCATTTTTACCACCACAATGTAAGGTGATCAGTCGTTGCCCTTAGATACTGGAGATGTTATGCGCTTGTTTCGTCCATCATTCCAACCTTTTGCAACTATGTGGAAACTATGTATATAAGTTTCATTACTATATACAATTTTTCTATCTACAAACAAATATGAATCGCTTTAAAATTAGTTATAATGTAAAGAAATAACTATTCAGATTTGTACTTTTTGAGTTTTCTTAGAAATTCTGGTCGTTTGGCTCTTATGTCAGTTTTTTCGATTAAAATTTTCCAATTGTCTTCCACTTTTCTCCACCTAAATCCCAATTTCTTTACAATTTTTCTGAAAGAAGATAGATTACCAGTTACAATTCCTTCGTTTCTAACAGATTAGTAAATAGCTTTAATGGTAGGTCTTCTTTTGTAGATAGTAGTAAACGTGTAAATGGTATTTCTTATCACGTGTTCCTCAAATGGATTGACTGATGACTTAGGGCTGGGCTTGCAAATACTTGTTCTGGGTGATACAAATTGTGAAGTTGCTGGTTTGTTTTTAACTTCGTTAATTATCCCCTCCCCTCCACTTTCTGAGGTACCAGTTGCTTGAGCCACTCGCTCTATCAGGGTTAAAGGAGTTGTGCAATATCCCAAATCTTTTTCCCGTTTCATAAATCAATAAACGTTAAAAATAATTTGCCTCCCTTGTTCATGGGCCACTTTTCTATTGTTACTTTCCCTGTGAAACCGCTAGGTTTTAGAGAATAGATAAAATGGTAAATATTAGTTATGTTTAAGAAAAACAGTTACAAAAAATTGAATTGAAAAGTAGAGTACTTTAAAAGTGTGTAAAGCATTTAATCTCTAGCTAAGCCCCTTTGGCTTTATACACTCTAGGAACTAAATGCTTTATACACTTTTTACACTTACGTACATGTAAAAAACGATATTTGCAAAAAATATTAAAATAAACATAATTTAACTTAATATTTTTATGATCTCACTATAAAATGTTAAAAACGGTATGAAACGCACTGAATATAAATAGTACCTCACTATAGAATATTAAAACGATAACTCTCTCGATACGATAACGCACTGAAGAGAATTGCATGTTTTAAAGGCAGAAATACACCATTCAATTCGGTTGAACAATGTGGATGATTCAATTACATTGTTCAATCAAATTGAAATGCATACATATACACGTTTCAATTTATTCTTCATTCAATTCGGTTGAACAATGTGGATGATTCGAAACGTACGTATGGAACTTATATCATAAGTCAAAATAAAAAGATTCTATCTCGACGAAATAAACGGTTGAATCAAACACAATCGAC
Organism: Diabrotica balteata; assembly: GCA_918026665.1. NCBI lineage: Eukaryota > Metazoa > Arthropoda > Insecta > Coleoptera > Chrysomelidae > Diabrotica > Diabrotica balteata. The sequence goes on from OU898279.1 coordinate 83,440,242, forward strand.
AAAACTTGTATAGACGAGTCAATGTGGATGAATCATCCCAGTTGTACAACGAAGTTGAACGAAAGTATAAATTATCTCAACTCATTTCAACGTTGAATTTTGTTCAACGCTTTTATTGAATTGCAAAATACATGGTTCATTTTGGTTGAATCATCCACATTGTTCAACCGAATTGAATGGTGTATTTCCGCCTTTAGCAATGCCTGATAAAGTACATCCCAGAGGTACTTTTCAGTGCGTTATTAATTATGACGTCATAGAATCAATTAGGTGTGTCGAGAATTTTTTCATATCATTATTGAAGAATCTGACAGATGCCAAGATCGTACTTAGCCACAGGGGATAATCCCGTATATTAATAAAAATAAAAAGTAAACAATATTGTTTATTCAATTTATAAATATGGAAAAATTTGAAATTGACGACAAAATGATTTATTAATTGAATTTTTGTATCTTCTTCTCAAGGGGCTGTCTGCGCGTCGAAAGTTCGCAATCATCACAGCAATTTTTAATTTTGAGACAGCGGCTCTAAATAAGTCGTTATTACATGAGTTACGTCTCCTTCCTATGGATCTTTTTCTCCTAATTTTTCCTTGCATAAAGAAGTGTTAGATATTTATCTCCTTATCACATGACCCATATATCCCACTTTTCTCCTCTTAATTGTTAGTAATTCTCTTTCCTTATGCATACGTCACATTACCTCAACGTTGGTTATTCCATCTACCATGAGATCTCTAGTATCACATCTCGAATGCCTTCAGTCTCCTAACGTGAATTTTCTTCAGTGACCACGCTTCCATCCCGTATTATAATACGGATAGCACGTAGCAGCTCAGCAGTCGTATTTTTAACTTAAGGTTTAAGTTTCTACAGCAGAGAAGCCTTTGTATTCTTGTAAATGCGCTTCTGGCCTGTTTGATTCTGATTCGTATTTCTTGAGAGCTGTCATGGTTTTCATTAATAGTTGTATCTAGGAATTTGAATTCTCTTACTATTTCAATAGGCTGATTCTGTACATATATCTCACGAATGTCCTGAGTTCTTTGTTATTATCATATATTTCTTGCTCTGTTGAGTGATGGTCCATATTCTTCTTCGCTTACTGCGGTCACCTAATTAAGAAGTATCTGTAGGTCTTCATGTGATTCGGCTAAAAGAACTGTATCATCAGCGTATCTCAGGTTATTTATGATCATGTCATTAATTCTAATGTCGTAATAACGTTTCGTTAACCATTGCCTTACTTAATATGTCTTCCGTGTATACATATTAAATAATACTGGTTTATGTATACACCCTTGTCGAACAACTCTTTGTACTTCTATTTCTTCTGATATATCTTTTATTCTCACTACTGCTTTTTGGCCATAGTATAAGTAACACAAAAAGACTTATAAATTAATTACATAAATAAAATAAAATTCTATTTTGTACGTTTGTGTCTACAAAATTAGACTTTTAGCAGGTCAAATTATAGAAAAATACTGCCAGTGGGGATGTTTCCATAAAGATATTTCCTTAGGCAACTCCATGGTCAAATATTTTGGTCATAACTTAGCTAAACAGTTAATTAGAGAGAAGGCAGTCAGATGTGAATATAAGAATTTGATAATATTTGGTTCCAGTGGATATGATTATGGTTTACACGTTTGTTGCGGAAAAAAAAACCAATGGTACTATTAAAATAGACCACTTGAAGCTAAAATAGTAATTGATATTTTGAAACAGTTGCCTGAACCATCAACAAATGAAATTTTTTCGATCAACATTACATATCGACATAACATATAGACATATCAACTAATGATATATCTGAAACAAAAAAATTTAAAGGCAAAAGGAACTGTAAAATGTCCAGTAATGGAGAAAGCTAATAAAGAGTAAGCTAATGAAGAAAAATGCATATGATTATAGATTTGACAAAACTAATGAAATTTTGTGTGTGAAATGGTATGACAACTATGTTACCCAATTATGATACCATTGAACCTGAAATAAACAGTAAATAAAACAATTTTATTTTCCTCGTAATTTTGAACTTACTTCAGGAACAGCAGAAATTGGTAATAATGTTTGTCCAGCTTCCTTTTCCAATTGAAAAGATTTCAGCAATTTTATTATTAGAACTTGTTCTTTTTCCGTATTACTTGTCATCTTGTACAAATACAAATAAAACCACAATCACAATACTATGTAAAACAAAATAAAAAATAAAATTATACAAAACAAATACCAAAGAATATAAATATATTATATAGTGTCTATATTCTTTGCAAATACTGACCTGAACGACAACCGTCACTTCCTGTTGGAACGCTTCGAAAGAATGGCCAGCATGGACGAAATTTTACGTCAACGGTCAGTAATAGGAGTATTTGATTGGCTAGAGAAAGCGCGCATCTAAATATCAACGAATCAAACGTAGGTTAGGAAAGAACCTCTTATGTATGTAAGCTTATTCTAACGCTGCAATATAGTTCTGTTTAATCACCGAACTACCGCTTTCTCCGTCACATCCAACTTAATGCATTAGAAAGAAATCGAAAAACTATGACGCACTGAAAAGTACCTCTGTGATATTCTACATTATTGTTTCGTCCGTAGATCGACGTCACTAAATAATGACGTCAGGTCTTTTTTCTCTCTACCCTTTGACCGAAAAACCCACTACACACACACACACACACACACACACACACACACACACACACACACACATTGTAGAAAGACAGAAACACTTTAAATAGAAGACAGAAAAAAAAAGAACGTTAGTTGCTGTTAGCAACGAAAAAAATTGGTTTTTTGAGAAGCCGACGAGGATTTTTGGACAAAGGGGAGCCCTGAAACTGTGGAATAGGTCGGGAGTGTTTTTTAACTCGTCTAATTAGAATTTAGTTTTTCCACAGTTTCCACAGCAGAGATATCCAGAATTCGTTCCAGAGAGTAAGAGAAACAATTTGACTTATAAATTATATTGGAGTATAGAAATGTTATTTAAATTGAGAAAATTAAAATTCATGAATTAACATAATTGCGATAGGCCTTAAAAATTGAAAATATTAATGATCATTAAATTAAAAATAGAATAGTACGTACCTTAACTTCCGAAAAGAGGATTGATATTCCAGTTTCACTGATTATTTTGCGAGTAGTTAGTTTTCTTTAAAGAAATCAGAACTGTTTTAAAGTGAGGTTGGATAATAATTTTGGGGATCATTAGAAATTTTGATTATATTTGCATGCAAGTCTAATGTCAGCGGAATAAAGTGTTCAGTTTCTTTTTCTTTATAGTTCATTTAAACACTTTATAAAGTTGCAATATTTATTTAGTTTTAGGTACTTGTAGTAATAAGTCTCCACCTTTTGTAATAAATTTTTATTGTCACGTCACTAAACCACGTTAAGATTTACACGATTCCTATTTTTGTAAATTTTTAAAGGCAACCCAAGTTGCAGACGAATTTTATTGTTTATATTAAATTTGTTCAATATTAATAAATAACGTGCTTCATGTGGGTTAATTTATCAAAAGTCTAAAGTAAATTTTGGTTTAATTTCTTTTTGAACTCTACCAGGATACTACAGAGTCGACGTCATACAGTGACAGATTGCTTAGAACACATAATTGAGCTAGCTGAGGTATATATTAAATTAAACAACGAACCACATATTTTAAAAATTACAACATTTATTATAAATAAAAATAAAATTAATAAAATACAACTTTTTCAATTGGCGCCCAACGTGGGGCCTCTGGGAAAACAGAAATAAGGGTGTTTTTAAGCAGATTTATTAATATTACACAGATTAGAGTAAAAATAAATTGGTGTGATTAGAGTTTCAGAGATTCTGGGGCAGTTAAAGTTAAATTTGAAAATAAATAGATATTAGGATAAAATGGCAGACCGAATGACTTTAAGAAATGGAAAAGAAGTAGTACCGAAAGAGAGTAAAGGAGAACAGGTGTTAGAACAGGAGCTGGATATACAGGTAGATGAAGAAAGCAGAGGAGGATCAGGAGAAGTTGTAGTATATTTAGAGCAAGGCATACAAGAAGCAGGACAAGGTGATAGAGATGGAAGTCTAACAGATAGTTTGAGAGAGGAGTTGGATGAGACAGTGAGAGATAGACGTGATGAAAGTGAGGATGAAAGTAGAGTGCAGGAGGAGAGACGCAGGGAAGGAGATGTTGAAGAGTCAGGGATGACACAGATGGATATGAGGCAAATAATGCGGATGCAACAACAGATGGATCATAATATTAGGGAGGATATGCACAAAATGGATGGTAATATTAACAATATTAGGGGGGATATGCACAAAATGGATAGTAATATTAACAATATTAGGGGGGATATGAACAAAATGGAAAATAATATTAAAGGAGAACTTAGGGGAGAGTTAATTAAAATGAGGGAAGAAATCAAAGAAGAAGTGAAGATAGTCAGGGAAGAGATGTTACTCATTACCCAAGGTTTAGAAGAGAAAGTAGAACAGGTCAGAGGAGAAAGTGAGAATTTTAAGAGGAATGTACAGGAGGAGATATCCAGAGAAAAGGCCATAATTAGAGCGGAAATAGGACAGGAAATTGGGAGCAGATTTGTAGAGTTGGGAACAGCCATTCAAAAGAATTTAGCAACGGAAATAAACAAAGAAGTTAATAAGCAGAATAAAAAGATTGTTAGGGAGGTAGAAAGTGTTAAAAAGTAAACTCAGGGTCATGAGGAAAAACTTACCATTATCAAAAACAATATAAAGATGGGAATGCAGAATTTGGAACTGGAAATGGGTATGCATGCAAATCAGGCGGAAAAGGGAGATAGAGTATTACAGGGACAAGTTGAGGAATTGAGAGAGAAATTTAAAAATGCAAGTGAGGAGATTCAGCGTTTGGAATCAAATCTAGGACAAACAAGAGGAGTGAGTACTGTGATGCCGAGTTATAATGATGGGGGAATTAAGTTTGACGGAAACGTGAATCACTTACATCCTAGAATATTTGTAGATATCATCAAAAATAAGGTAAAGAATGTAAGGGATCCGATAGAAATGAAATTGAATATTCGAAACATGTTAGTGGGCATGCCATTATTATGGTTTTGCAATAATGAAAATTCCATAAATAATGTGCAGGAATTTGAGGCCAAGTTTAATAACTATTTTTGGGGAGAAAACCAACAGGCTAGTTTCAGGGAGCGGTTGTATTTTGGGAAATTCAATTATAAAAAAAGTACCAACTACGATCTGTACGCAATGCAGTTATTCCAGACAGCACAATACTTAGAACCGGCTATGCGAGAAGAAGAGATTGTCCTATACATCGCCAGGCAATATAACCATAATATGGCGGAAACAATAGCTCTCCACAATATAAAGACGATGGAAAGTTTGACAGGATATCTTCAGAGGATTGAGAGGAGTGTAGGGACGCAAAATCGAAATGGACAAGAGCAAGGGACATATAGGAATAACATAGCAAATAGACAGGGATATGTGAATCGAGGGAATAATTATAGGGAAAGAGAATTTGAGAGACAAAATAGAAGCAGGGATTTTACAAATAGGGGAGAGAATATGAACAATGTCAGGAGAGATATCGGAAGATATAACTGGGAACGTAGACAAGGGAATCCAAACAATGATAGAGGGAATAACTGGAGACAAGGAAATGACAGAGGCAATAATTGGAGACAGAACCAGGGAAATTATCCACAGGAGACGAGAAATAGGGAAGTTTACAGAGAAGGGAATCCAAGATATAATAGGGGGGAAATGAGGAGAGAAGACAGGTGAATGTAGTTAGAACAGAGGAGAATGGGGGGAAGCAAGTGTTGATGCAGAAGGGAGAAATTTTGTTTAGACCGCTCCTATGTGCATAATATTGTCTACTTATCAAAGTATGAACATCCAAGGGAGTTTATTAGAGATACTGGGGAATTAAATAAAAATAATAACACTAATACTTTAAAGTTTATTGAAGGGTACATACAAGATTCAGTATACAAGTTATTATTAGATACAGGTTCAGAAGTAACTCTAATCAACAAAAACATTGTAAATAATTTAAATAAGGACAATATTATGACACAAATTTGGTATTATAAGATATAAGTTTTGTAAATAGAAGGATAATTAATAAATAAGCATATCTTGAGATAAATTTGATAATAACATGATTTAAATAATTTTTAAGGAACAGATGTACAGAATAATGATGAATTTATATAAACAAAAAAGGTTGATTTATTTTCAAGTTGATTTATAGGAGTTACAAGTATAAATAAATCAGAAAAGTACTATGAACAAATCGATATTTTGTAGAAATTGGGAAATAGGGAATATTATAATGATAAATAGTATATGCGGAAATAAGATGAAAAATAGAATTATATGAAATATTGAAATATGAAATATAGAGAGTTATATGTAGAGATGATGAAATGAATATTATATGCGGATATAAAACGAATAAATAATATTGCGGCAATGAATAAAGATGCTGAAATAGTATATGCGGAAATAAATAAATAAATAAATAAAGATATAAAATAAAGAGGGGAACAATTTTAAGAATTTTTACGAAAATAGTACAAGAAATAAATAGTACAGGAAAAGATGTAAAGAAATTGGGAAAGTACTTGGAAATTTGATTCTGAAGTTGATATAATTAGTGAAAGATTTGTAGATTTTGTTTGGGAAATTCTGTATTTGTCATAGAGTAAATTATAAAAAAAATATTCAAGAGATATGCTTATTAATAAAAGTCAGTTTATTGTTATGTTAATATTAATAAAATATTTAAGTTTACCGGTAAGAATTTAGATTTAGTTAGTGCTGATAGTTAGCACTGAACAAAATGATTTCAATATGTTAAAAAGGATACAACTTAAATGGATTTTTATATGAGTTTGTTGTTCATGAATTTCATGAAGCCATCACAATGTGGGTTCGACTCTGAAATAAAAGAGAGAAAAAGATTAGTAAATTGTTAAATAAATTAATTTTGACTTACCTGGTATAGTGTTAATAATTTCTGAATAGTATAGTTGCCTAGTGTATAAGTGAATCGTCTAAACCTTAAAAAGAACAAAAAAGAAGAATTTTAAAAAAATATTTAAACATAGAAATTTAAAAAAACGTCAGAAATAAACTGTCAAGCAAGTCTGTGGGAGCTAAATTAATAGGGGTTTTGTTAAATAAGAAATTACAATGATGTGGAGATGAAAAAAATAAATTATATTAATAGACTAAGTTTTATATCTGAACATTTTTTTTTATAAATTCCCAAATTAGATGTGATTAAAGTGATTATGAGAAAGTAGTGTGGCTTGACAAATATGTCAAACAGGACAGTTTTACGGTTTAAAATATTTAAATAGAAGACAGAAAAAAAAAGAACGTTGGTTGCTGTTAGCAACGGAAAAATTTGGTTTTTTGAGACGCCGACGAGAATTTTTGGACGAAGGGGAGCCCTGAAACTGTGGAATAGGTCGGGAGTGTTTTTTAACTCGTCTAATTAGAATTTAGTTTTTCCACAGTTTCCACAGCAGAGATATCCAGAATTTATTCCAGAGAGTAAGAGAAACAATTTGACTTATAAATTATATTGGAGTATAGAAATGTCATTTAAATTGAGAAAATTAAAATTCATGAATTAACATAATTGCGATAGGCCTTAAAAATTGAAAATATTAATGATCATTAAATTAAAAATAGAATAGTACCTACCTTAACTTCCGAAGAGAGGATTGATATTCCAGTTTCACCGATTATTTTGCGAGTAGTTAGTTTTCTTTAAAGAAATCAGAACTGTTTTCAAGTGAGGTTGGATAATAATTTTGGGGATCATTAGAAATTTTGATTATATTTGAATGCAAGTTTAATGTCAGCGGAATAAAGTGTTCAGTTTTTTTTTCTTTATAGTTCATTTAAACACTTTATAAAGTTGCAATATTTATTTGGTTTTAGGTACTTGAAGAGAGTATTCACATTTTGTAATAAATTTTTATTGTCACGTCACTAAACCACGTTAAGATTTACACGATTCCTATTTTTGTAAATTTTTAAAGGCAACCCAAGTTGCAGACGAATTTTATTGTTTATATTAAATTTGTTCAATATTAATAAATAACGTGCTTCATTTGGGTTAATTTATCAAAAGTCTAAAGTAAATTTTGGTTTAATTTCTTTTTGAACTCTACCAGGAGACTACAGAGTCGACGTCACACAGTGACAGATTGCTTAGAACACATAATTAAGCTAGTTGAGGTATATATTAAATTAAACAACGAACCACATATTTTAAAAATTAAAACATTTATTATAAATAAAAATAAAATTAATAAAATACAACTTTTTCAATATATATAATATATATATATATATATATATATATATATATATATATATATATATATATATATATATATATATATATATATATATATATATATATATATATATATATATATATATATATATATATATATATATATATATATATATATATATATATATATATATATATATATATATATATATATATATATAGCAAAAAATACGACCGTTGATTAAATTTAAAAAATATTCAATAGGTGAATAGCAGAGGTTGTATCGGTCAATAATAGGCAAATGAAAGTCGTCAACTACTTCGTTGATTTAATTGAATACGTTTCGCTTTTTGTTTTCAAAAGCATCATCAGTTCACTACAAATAAAAATAAAAAGATTTTAAATATAAGTAAATAACCAAAAGGGTTCATACTTACAAAAACAATTTGTAGGTTTTTTTTAAAGATGTTAAAAACACTCTACGATAACTTAACATTAAAAACTTAAAAACTAAACGATAGAATCGAAACAAAAAAACACACAAGACAACTTCAGTTTTTTCTTGTGTGTTTTTTGTTTCGATTCTATCGTTTAGTTTTTAAGTTTTTAATGTTAAGTTATCGTAGAGTGTTTTTAACATCTTTAAAAAAAAACCTACAAATTGTTTTTGTAAGTATGAACCCTTTTGGTTATTTTGATATAACTGACCCTTGTGGCAAGCCGTTTTGCAGGTTTCTGAAGTTACTATTTTTCCCATTTAGGTGTACTTGGAAAAGTCTGTCACTTAGCATTTGGTTTAACAACCTGTTGAACACACGGCACGATAACATCTGGTATATTTTATATAAAAGGCCCTCTTTCCACACTGTGTCGTAGGCGCAGGTCAAGTCTATGAATGCTGCTACTGTTTTTAGTTTCTTTTGGAATCCGTTCTCAATAAATGTTGTTAAGGAGAGGACTTGGTCGCCACAGCCCGGTATGAATCCAGCTTCTTCTTTAGGAATATTTGACTTTTTAAAGTAAAATAGTCTCGTTTGGATTTCACACCTAGTTGTGAAAACACTAATTTTCCAGTCATTTTGTTCGTTGATGGACATAATACTCACTTAACCATTTCACGTACTAGTGAATGTTGTTCGAAGTTACAAATTATTTTAGTGGCTTTATATCCCAATGCAACTAGAATTATACAACCTGCAGATATTGCTGCATTTATACCATTAATGGAAAATTGGAATCGCGCAGTATTAAAGTTTAGACGCGAAAACTTGAACTCAGTAGTTACCAAAGAGAATTTTACATTGGTACTAAGCATAGCCATTAGTCGATTAAAATCAGAGTCCATAATTAATGATCAAAGATCAAAGATCCACATAAAGGTATTAATCACACTATTTCTATGACAAAATCAATAACATATGAAGATTTTGTAGACACAGTTGGAGCCGCAAAAATATTAGAATTTCAAAGTTTGGATAATAGCGAAGAACGAAGTGGAGATTCAAAATTGCTGTTTAATATAGTTAATTTATTTCAAAATACCGTAGATCTACCCACGATTCAGACTACAGAGACAGGTGGAATCACAAATGATATACAAGCTACCTCTATTATCACAGGAACCCATATATCTTCAGATATTACACTTAATCCTGTAGGTGGCAATGAAATCAAATGCAACTTACAAGATATTTCTGTTATTACAGAAGCAAATCTACTTTCGAATTTTCCAATTCAACTTCCAGAAAACATTGATATTACATACAATATAAAAGATGTCACTGAATATACAATGACAGAAGATATTCAATCGAAATCCAATAATCTGCCTTTAGTTAATCAAGACAACTCATTATCTAAAGAAATTCACAATTCAATCAACAAATTCTTTTTTTGGCGAAAGAAAGGGCAAAAAGCAAACAGAAAGGTTGCCTGTCATGCTCACTTCTTCGTCGTCATCGTCAAACTGCAAAGAGGCGTGAAATTTAAGAAAAAGCAGAACAAGAAAAAATTAAATTAGAACGAAAACAAAAGCGGATTGACGCAAAAGCAAACAATAAAGGTCAAAAAAACAGGGAAATCAAGATGAAAGTAAAAAAATTGAGCCAATTCCGGGAGCAAAAAATGTCAAACTGTTGTGAAGAATAAAAAAAATGTTACGGTAAATACAGTTGATATTGCAGATACCAATATTTTGAAAGCAGACACACTTATTGATCATACAATTAAAAGTACTACTTTGAAAACTGGAGTTAGAGTACATATACTAGATACTGTTGTCCTCAAAGAAAAACAAGAATTGTCCCGAAACCAATTTTCTGATTCTGTAGAGGAAAACGTTAATCTGCCCACAATTAATAACATATTTTTTTATGTCTACAACAATATGAATTCATTAAATTTGAAGAATACATCCCAAAGCAAATGTAAAAATTTGGAAACCAGCAAAGAAAAACGTGTTGGTAAGTCGGCGAAAAGAAAGTTATTTTTTGAAACTGAGGGATATCCATAGCATGAAAAAATACAAATTCTCTCAGATATAACGGTGAAACAATCAGACGACACCAACCCAACTGTAAATAACCTTTTATATACAGGATTGTGTTATTCTTGTTCCTATAATATATCTAAATCCAAAGTTGAAATATTTTGTGTTAAAGTCTATTTTGTGTTAAGGGCTACCATATTGTTACTTGTGCAAAGAAACAAGAAGAAATTGAAAACTTAAATAGTTTTGTGTGCCTTACCTGCACGAACAAAAAAAGAAAATTAGGAATTTTATGAATGGCCAATGACTGTAATTTTATATGCCAATAACTATGTTTGTATGGCCAATAACTGTGTAGTTCTGTAAGTTTTCAAATTTGTGTTTATTTTTAATATACATTATTATTTCTAATTAAAATAACCCGAGTTTTTATAAAATCTCATGTTTCATTAATATTAAAAAACAAAATATTTCACTTTAAAAGATACCAATTTACAATTTTAATTCAATTGGCAATTCCTTAAGTGGCCACTCACTCTACCCGTTACCCTATTTTTATTAATGTAAGTATCCATCACCTTTTGACGCTTGGGTGGCGGTGGCAGTATGTCAGTACTTGTAGTACAAGTAGTCGAAACTGACAGAAATACGTCAGAAGTTTCAATCATTGTAATATTCAGAAAGTGGACCATAAAAGCTGCATCTTCTATAAATGTGCATTTTTTAAAAATAAAATTATTATTCATATACTAGGTCAATAATTTTGACTAAGAAAAAGAATTCTTAATTAAATATTTACAATAAATAAATCCTTTGACAAACTGTCAATAAAAAGATTTGAAATCGAAAATGCAGATCAATCGTAAACCGAAATTCATTCATTAATCAGAATACCTCGTTATAAAAAACAAAAGAAAGAGTTAAGAAGGTGGTTACTTCATTAAAAAAGAAAAAAAGATTGTACTAGTGAAAATCAACCAGTACAAGAAAAAGAAACTGATAAAGATGACTTAAGACCATGGTGTATTTTTGATGAATTAATTGGACATGATCATCTAAACATACACCTGTATCGAGAGATATAAAAGAAGTCGACAGGTATTTTTCTGATGATATATTACCCACAAAAAATTTCGAACGGAGATTGGAACTGTCCATTACCGTGGAAAAACCATCGCCATGCATATCCTAACCTAACCACTATATTCATAAAATATTGTAGTATTGTAACAAAATCTGTTCCTTGTGAACACATGCTCAAAATCTGGTTTAATTTTAAATACAAAAAGAACACGGTTAACAAGATTTTTTCGTGACTTCTTGAATGGAAGCTAATCATTTCTAAATAAATGGATTAAATTTTATAACAGTATATTTCAAAGGAAAGCACATACAATACATAATATATCAATTGAAACCGAAGCAGCAATTAGTGTAATTTTTAATGAATATTTGGACAACGACGAAGGTATAAATAAGCAAAAACAAATCAAACTTAAGGAAGATCAGGAAGTGCGATTATTATTGAAGCACTATGGTGTAACATGGAACTATTGCGAAAATCAAAAGGAATTATTACAGTACGACATGAATTTGTAATCATGACAAGTTTTTCACATAATGTAGACAGAATAATCGGATCAGACTTTCTGACAAATTATAGAGCAAACATAAACTACGAAACTTTAGAATTATCATTACAAGTAATAGGAACAACATTAGGTGTACAAATGGAAACGATGGGAAAAAAATTTCAATTCTACCGGCAAGAAGCTAAACGATACATTAGTTTAATATAGGAGCAGAGACGGAATAATACGCCGTAATACCACAGGAAGTTTTCAAAGGAGCTCTTACAGTAGGATGAATAGCTAAACAGATAAACGGTATGCTACTTGTAAGGATCATAAATGTAAATAACAAAGAAGTAAAAATTAGAAATTTTAACTCGAAGATACAAAAGCTGGACATTATATTTCGTATGGGAGAATCCAAACAATTAGTAATAAGCTTTAAAAGACTACTGAACATGATAAAAACGGAAACTCTAATATTAGAAGGCAAAAGTTCGATAGAGGAAATTTGTGCAAAGTATGCAGATATTTTTTATTTGGAAAACAACTCATGTGCCATAACTAATGTGTACCTACACAGCAAAAATTAAAATGTAAAACGGAGCGACACAGGTATAAAGAAAACCATATAGGTTGCCACACGGACAGAAAACAGAGATACATAAACAAGTAGACAAAATGTTAAAAGATGGAATCATTAAAAACGTAGTATTAAAATACTCGTCACCACTATTTAAGTACCAAAGGGGTACTATAAATAGTGACCAAGAAAACAAAAAATGGAGAGTACTGATCGATTACAGACAATTAAACAATCAAATAGAAAACGATAGATTTCCATTACCATGCATAGAAGAATTTTTCGCATTTAGATTTGTATCAAGGATACTATCAAATAGAATTAGATTCAGACTCAAGACTATACGCGGCATTTTCAACGGATATATGCCAATATCAAATGACACGACTTCCCATGGGATTGAAGACAAGCCAAGTATCTTTCTCAAGAGCAATGACAATGGCTTAAACTTCGAAAACGTATTTATATATCTTGAGAACTTGATAGTAAAGGTACTGGAATGACTGAGGACGATCAGCTTGATTTTTTTTTCTGTAATATGGCTTTGGCAGAGCCAATTAGCCAGACTTGTTTTAATTATTAGTAATTTCAGATTCATAGTCAAAATTTTCTTGTTATAAGTTATTGATGTTAGTACTACATATACCTAATATTTATACATAAATTATATTTTGATATATTTTTTTTTGTTTTTTTTTTTTGAACTATAAATTAAAATTAAATATAAACACTGTGATGATAACGTAAGTATAAGCAGTTGGGAGATGAAATGCAACGTTAGCTCATTGCATTCATTTGTTTTAGTGGGGGATGTGTCAGGGGAACAAAACCCTTAAATTAATTAGTAGCTTATAACATACAAAATTTAAATTTACATGTTTATTTTCGATATAAGTGGGTCAGTGACATACGTTGGTTTCCATTAGTAATTTTATAATAAGTTTTAAGCATGACACACTCACGTGTTATAATGTTATATAAACTATTTGTAAACTGACTCGGTTGAAATAAAAGTATACCGCCGCGTTTCAAAGGAATGAGAAATGTATTCAAAATTAATTGCCAACTTAAGTTTTGTTACTTGACGCTTCGCTACGATAATATAATAGTGTCAATGCATTAGAATCGTATTGGAGTGCAAAGAGCAGTGTTTTTCTTGTTAAATAATGGTGGATTAAAAGCCCGTTGAGTTTCAGTTTCAGAGACGAATCTCACAAGTCAATAAAAAGATATATCCATATCCAGTCTCTCGTTGTTTGTGTAATCTTTTTAACCTAACTTAAAAGTGCCACCACTTGAATTGACAGACATTACATAATGAGGAAAAGTACAGGACGTTGTCCTCCTGTCTAGTCAACTCCTGAATACAAGGGAGGCTCGATCTTAGCTGAAGGGAAACGTATATTTGGATTTGCTAAAGACTCATTACGAGGTCACCGGACCCTGATAGACCGTGTACTTATCTTTGGACTTAACTTTGAATTGAACTTAGAATTATAACTTGAAATACAATTTAATAAAATAACGAACATTTTGTTTTAATAAATTAATAAAAAATAGTTTTCAAATTTCGGAGTCTTTATTATTTATAAAACAAGTTTGAGTTAAAGCTTGTTTACTATTTTACATAGAATCCAAATCTGAAATTAAAAAAATTCAGTTTTCTATTTAAGATTTCAAAGTTGTGCCTCGCCCCACACCTAGGGGGTGGACGTGGACGGGTCATGTTTGGTGTCATTTGATAGATTTTTCAAAAATAATAAACATGTATTTTTTGGTTTTTTTTTCATAGTTTTTTTCTGGAGATATTAGAACGTTTCCATAATTTTTCTAGTGTATCAGGATAATTTTTTTATGATTATAGGGCCCTATATATCAACAATTTGACAAAAGTATTTTAAACAAAAGTTCTTTATTCTTTTATGAGGAATCCAAATATGCAATAAAAAATGGGGTTTCCTATTTAAGAGTTTAAAGTTCCCACACCCACAGGGAGTAAGGGTTGTGTTTTGATTGAAAACTATGTTGTATGTTTTTCTTTTCACACCCTGTATATATTAATAAATTTTAATTTATTACAAATTAATCAAATAATTTATTTATGTATTTTTGTAGCCTTTACTCTTCGTTGCTGGAGATGTTCGAGTGACATTGATTCATCATGTAGAGATCCATTTAATGACTATAATTCTCGTAGCAGATCCAATTCATATGATTCGCAACAGAGCTATCAACAAAGACCGTACGAAAATCAAAGACAAATTGATTACAACAGACAGTATGACAATAATTATAATAGGCAATATGATCCTAATTACAACAGACAGTACGACCAGAACTACAATCCCTCATATAATGGAGGATATCGAAATGATATAAATAGTAGACCCAACTTGGAGATTTGTGATGAAAATGAAGCAAGAAATAGGCGAATGAAAAATGTTTGTCTTAAAGAAATTGTAAGAGGTTAGTTCATGCATATTTCATAATAATATATATACAAAATTTAAATGCATATTGTAGACTTAAGTGTGTTTTAGTATATATATATATATATATATATATATATATATATATATATATATATATATATATATCAGTTCTCCTGAAACATCAAGACGAAGCAGAACTAATCTGACTTGACAATGGCAAGTGTGACCTTGCCGAAACGTCGTCAAAACAATGGTTTTTTCTAAAAACCAAAATTACTTAACGCGGAGTCAAACCCGGAAAACAACTGAAATCATATATATATATATATATATATATATATATATATATATATATATATATATATGCATGTAAGTAAAAGATTGCATTTCATTTCAATCGGAACTCCACCATTGCCCGACACGTGTTTCGGGTTATTCAACCCATCGTAAGGAGCACTTGTGAAAGTTCAATTGAAATGAAATGCAGTCTAGTATTTGGTCATTATAACCAAAATGACAGCCAGGGTACGCTAACAGCGACATCTAAACGAAATAACAAGAAGTCGAGAGACTCTTGTTCTCTAGAGACATCTATTTCAAAAGCCCTAATCTTCGTCTTCAAAAAAAAAAAAAAAAAAAATACAACGATGACGTGCATTATAACAGACTCTTTAAACGCATTACTGAGATTGAAACAAATATATATACTACTTACCTTATTTTATAAAGAATAAAAATCGAACTAGAAACATTTCGATAATTAGGAAAAGAAGCGGCTTTTATTTGACTAATTTCACATTTAGGTAATTCACGAATATTAATAAGTAGATCAACTGTCGAACTAAAAGCGAATGGGCTTAAATCACATTATAAAGTTGAAAACATATCCTTAAACCGATCTAATGAACCTGATAAAATCCACTGTACTAATACATGACAAAATCATCATACAAAATTAAATGTAATTAGTCCAAAAATAAATGCTGTTCTTGAAAAATCCTTCAAACAAAATA